>SCLH01063433.1:0-13511 GCA_004367855.1 Oikopleura vanhoeffeni
TCTGCTCCCACCCGTGTCCTTGGATCCACGGTATCTTGGGTTGTACTCGTGAAAAATAACCTTTTAGTCCGCGGGTTCTCATGAGAGTTGAAATGGTTGTAACAAAAATAAAATCAGTTGACTTGAAAGCAAAGTGTTGTCTCAACGAGGATTTTTTTGAAACGTTATATGATGTACCAGCTGTTCAAAATTTATCGGTAAAGTACAGCTTCCGGTGCCGATATATAAATGATAAGTAGCAATGTATCAAAAGGTGCGCAACTATCAATTCCGGTACCGGAAGCTGTACTTTACCAAAACATTTTGGCCAGCCGGTACATCGGTGGATGGACAACTCGCAGTCAAATTTTTTGACTGCAAGTTTTCTCGATAACTCGCAGTCAAAATAAACAAAAATCTCAAAAAACTCGCAGTGAAAATTCTAGAAACTGTAGGAACCATATTTTTTCTGCACCAACCCTAGTTTTTTTTCACAAAAAGTTTTGCCATGCCCTAAGTGTACTTAATAAACGTTTGTGTACCCAAAATATAATCCTATCTTGATAGGGTTAGAATTAGGGTTAGGTTAACTCGTATCCAGTGTACACGGTTAAAAAACGACGCAAAACTGTTTGTTTGGAAAGGCTAGGGTTAAAGTTAAGGAGTGGCATCGACTCGCCAGACTGGAGTCAATTTAGCTTACGAAAATAATTAGTTGGTTTATTTTTTGTGCTTATTATCGTTAGCTGAACCATAATAAATGTGTATCAGCTCATTAAAATTATTTTTATCTATTTTAGGAAAGATTTGAGTTCGAACTTTTANTGGAGATATTTGTTTCGGTATTTTTATTGAATTATAATGGAATTAATGACTTGGTCGTCAGACGTTTAGTATTGCCTTTGGTTTATTGTTACCTTGTTAGATTTAAATATCAGAAATGGAACAGAGAATATATTCCATATTTATTGACATTTGATAATTTAGTTACTCAATTCAATCAATCCAGATGTCTCCTCGTTTTATAAAATGCGCGCAAAATACCTCTGCCGCTCCCAAAAACTCAAGTATAGTTTCTCTCTGCTCCCACCGCTGTCCGTCTGGATCCACGGTATTCTTGGGTTTGTATCGTGAAAAATAACCTTTTAGTCCGCTGGGTTCTCATGAAGAGTTGAAACTGGTTGTAACAAAAATAAAATCAGTTGCTGAAGCAAAGTGGTTTCTCAACGAGGATTTTTTTGAAACGTTATATGATGTACCAGCTGTTCAAAATGTTATCGGTAAAGTACAGCTTCGGTGCCGATATATAAATGATAAGTAGCAATGTATCAAAAGGTGCGCAACTATCAATTCCGGTACCGGAAGCTGTACTTTACCAAAACATTTTGGCCAGCCGGTACATCGGTGGATGGACAACTCGCAGTCAAATTTTTTGACTGCAAGTTTTCTCGATAAACTCGCAGTCAAAATAAACAAAAATCTCAAAAAACTCGCAGTGAAAATTCTAGAACTGTAGGAACCATATTTTCTGCACCACCTAGTTTTTTTCACAAAAAGTTTTGCCATGCCCTAAGTGTACTTAATAAACCGTTTGTGTACCCAAAAATATAATCCTATCTTGATAGGTTAGAATTAGGGTTAGGTTAACTCGTATCCAGTGTACACGGTTAAAAAACGCCGCAAAACTGTTTGTTTGGAAAAGGCTAGGTTAAAGTTAAGGAGTGGCATCGACTCGCCAGATGGAGTCATTTAGCTTACGAAAATAATTAGTTGGTTTATTTTTTGTGCTTTATTATCGTTAGCTGAACCATAATAAATTGTTGTACAGCTCATTAAAATGATTTTTATCTATTTAGGAAAGATTTGAGTTCGAACTTTTATTTTTGAATTCGTAAAATTTTCAAAAAAATTCAAAGCATTTTAAAATTTTACGCATTTTTCGTCCAAAATTTTTTCTTATTTTTTTTTAAATTTGTGAATAAAACAAAAAAAATAGCCACTTAACTTTTTTCATGCATGTCTACATATTTTCTGACGGCTGTTTGAAAAATCATAAATAGTTTAGAAATATTACGAAAATTTTCCTCAAATCAGGTCCAAAATTTTTTGTTAGTAGGTTTTTTAATTCTACATAAAAAATCGGGCAGAATCATTTGTGAAATTTTTTGATATCTATTTGGTTTCCGTATGTCATGACATGTCATCCGATGAAAGGGTCAATCGAATATCGTTTCTAAACTACTGATAAAATTGACAACACTTGTTTGTGACACCGGTTAGTGCCATTTGGCACGCAATTTATGAAAATTTTATTTTGCAAAAAAATTTCAATAACATTTTTGGTGTAATGGGCGTATTTTCTTTTGAAAGTCAGGACATTTTTTAATATTAAAACGCAATTGAAGGTCAATTTTTATTCTTAAAAAGCTGTTTTTCTCTATTTTTGGCCATTTTTCATAGAAAAAAACTCTCATATTGAGGAAATTTTTTAATGTGCAAAATGATTCACCCACTTTTCAGCGCATTACACCCAAAAATGGCTGAAGTTTATCAAAATCGTCTCAAAAAAAATTCTGAGATCGGGTTTAGTTGGAAATGGAGTTCCAATCAAAAGTGGTTTTTAATATTTTTTCAGATACTCAGTTATGTTAAAAAATGAAAAATATTAACGTTTGCAAGAATGAACACTTTTATTGAAGATAAAAAATAAAAAAATAAATTTTCGCATTTTTTTCTTTCTTATACATTGTGTTTTTTTTACTTGCGAAATGAAAATTGACATTTAGGTAATTACGACCAATAAAAAATGGTAACTAGGTGGACTATATTTTCAAACCCTTGATCGGCTATAGCTTGGCTTTCAAAATAAAATCCACTAAAAAAATGTACCAATCTTCCACATGGCTGCCACCCCCTTAAACGATAGGGTTGTGTTTCGCAGGAACAAACAACCATATTGATTTAACAATAACCATAGACTTCTCCGAGAAAAAGTTTTGCCATGCCATGAGTGTACACAATAATATTTTCTGTAGACAAACTGATGAAAAGGTAAGAATAAAGTTTACTCGTGAAGATTAATTCAACAGGTTAAAGCCCTCGGCAAGGCCCGCTGAATAGCAATACTTCAAAATGTTTTTCAAGGATCAAATTTTACGCATAGAATTCAGGTGTGCCCTGATTGATTCAAATGGCTGAAATTCAGAGCTTTGAAGCCTGCTCATTGGCCCAAACGCAAGTCCCCTATTATTGGCGTTTCAAACTATTTTAATCATATAGTAGATACATAAGGTCAAGAAAATACAAAACTTTGATGACTGCGAGATTTAACTTCAACTCGCAGTCAAAAAACAACAAAATAGAAAAACAAATGTTCAGGGAGGGGTTTTATTAAAATGATTGCGGTCGACATTTTTTATACTTCAAATATATGACACATAAATATTGCCAAGTTATAAATAAAAATCTCGGGATACAATCCCTGGAAATATTTAGATAATTTAAAATCATAAAACTGCACATTTCCTGTAAATACAAATTTATTTCACTGTTCAACTCATGGCCCATACCAAGTCTTATATAAGCAATAAACTAACTAAATAAGAAGCCGTAAAACAGCTATCTCTTTAGTCACATAAAAAAAAATTATTTTTGAGTGCTAGTTTTCTCGAAAAGTTTGACTGCGAGTTTTTTCGATATAGCTTAAGGGTATGGTGGTTCCTACATTTTCTGCACGTTATTATTGTCATAAGAAATGCACTCAAAATCAATCGTTTATGTTTTATAAAGCACAAAACAACACAAATAGAAACAAAAAATTTATATTTTTGGTTTTTTCGATTTTTTTCTGAGTATTTTTTTCAAAATTAACGTATGTTTCAATTTGACCACTAAAACTTCAAAATTTCAGCTTGACGTAAGCCAACTTTCTCTTCAGTGTTTTTTCAGCCTTTTTTTGAGCCTACTTTCGAAAAAATCGAAGCACATTTTTTTTCAGAATTTTTTCACGTGACCTTGAAAAATTAATATTTTGAGTTTGGGGTCGAAATTGAAAAAAACGGCTCCTCAGAAGTTTCTATTTGTTTCGATCTACCGTTTGCAAAAATTTGAGTGAATTTTGAAATTTAACCTAGGAGGAGATAGATTTTCCGATGAACAAAGTCGAAAAAACGTGGTTTATCGCATATTCTAGAAATTCTAGCACTTATCGACAAAAGCGCTTCTCAGAAGTTTAAATACTAATTATAACAGATTATGTTAAAATTTTGGTTTATTTCAAAATAAAGCCTAGAGAGGAGATAGATTTTCCGTTTTGACTTCGGTCTCCCTGTCTCGCTTATGTGTCTGGGAGTGTATGCATGCAAAAAAAATTTGACACATGTTTTACGCAAGATGAAAGCTAGTTCTACAAAATGGCTAATCTCAATAATATCCTTGAAGCCCTGTTTGGCTATTTTTATCGAGATAGTCAAATTAGGAACCATCATACCCTTAACTCGCAGTCAAAATTGTTGTTGTCCCCTTACCGGTACATCCTATAAAGTTGCAAAAAAATCCTCCTCGAGACAACCTTTGCTTTCGAGTCAGCTGATTTGATTTTTGTTACTACCATTTAAAGTCATAGAACCGCGCGGAGTAAAAGGTCATTTTTCGCACCTTTAAGGGGGTATGCGACTCTGATTAAATAAAGGCTTTAGATGCATTAAAATGCTCCAAATGATACGGGGTAAAAATAAGTGTACTAAGAACCAATAATCAAAAAAAATTTTTCAAAATTTTGCATTTTTCGATTTTTTCTAATATTTTTTAAAAGATGAAGTTAAAAATAACGTTTGCTCGAATTGACCACTAAAACTTCAAAATATTGACTTGACGTAAGCCAACTTTCTCATTAGTGTTTCACTGGCTTTCTTTGAGCTTACTTTCGAAAAAATCGAAGCACTTTTTTTTTCGGAAATTTTTCGGAAAATGACCAAAAAAATCATATTCGAGTTCTAGCTCGAAAGCAAAAAAGCTCGACTTACATCTCTACAAATGTTCTGGAGAATACTTGGTAAAAATTTGAGCCATTTTGCAAATATATCTTCAGAGGAGATAGATTTTGAAGTCTGAAATGTGAAAAATCGTCGCGTTATTTGGCGTTTTAGAATTGTTCAGTCGCCGATCAATAAAAGCTCGTCTTAAAAGATTGGCATACTACCGTTACGTGATCTGTGAAAATTTGAGCTCGATTTGATATACCGTCTGGGAGGAGATAGTTTTTGCAGTTTGGAAAATGTCACCTTGTTACGATACTGTATCTATTGGTGTAATGATCAAAAATAATTTTGAATGTACTTTTTCGCAAGATTAAGGATAGATCTACAAATTAGCATTTTCGGTTTTTCTCATGAACTGTTAGTTTTCAGTATATTTCACCGAGAAAATGTCAAATCAGAGTCGCATACCCCCTTATTAAACCGTTTTTTTTTAAATTTATAACCAAAAAAATACTAAGTTGTAAAATGACCAGAAAAAAATTCTTTACAAGATGGGCTAATAATACCGGTACCCTTTTTTGACTTTCAAAATTTCTTATTACATGTCGTCTTAGTTTGCTTATTTTAATTTTTTTTCGATATTTCAACTGATAGATAGGCCTCCCGAGCAAAAAATCAGCTACCTGACAAAAAGGTCCTATGAACCTAAAACTTTAGGACCGAAAGTTTTATTTTCAACAAAAAGCAAAATGTGCATCTTATTTCGCAATGCTTACTCACTTTTTCGAGTAAAACGTAAAATTTTGCTCTAGATTGACATCTCAAATTTTATAACCACCCACGATCACGTGGTGTAGCACCGGAAATGGAGGTGCCCGAAAACTCGAATTATTTCAAATCAATGATTTAGGGCACTCAAAAGATGCGCAAGCATCATTTTTTTGGAAACGGTATTAGCAACTATTGGTCTCAGATAACCACAGGTGGTGCTAGCGGCGATTCTATGATTTGGTGGTATAGACAACACCACGGTATTTAGCATTTATAGGAAATGTCAAAATTTGAAATAAATAAAGATAGCCATTAAAAAGGAAATTTTCTGGAGATTCATTTTTACTTATTTTTCAAAAAAATTTCGAAATTTTTGCTGATTGGTTGAAAAATAAAGTTGCTTAAAAGTCACTTTTGACCCCGGAAATGAAACCTTAGGGTTAAAGTAGACTAGAAAACATACTTTTAAAAATTTTCAAGAATCAGAAAATAGGTATTTAGGGTCCTAAGAATGACCAAAATTATCCAATTTCTTTTTACAAAATTTAGTTATTTAGCATTTATGTGAAAGGCTGACATTCAAATAAATCAAGACAGTCATCTAAAAGCAGATTTGAAAGTGATTCATTTGATCCTATTTTTCGAAAAAAATTTTCAAAATTTTGCTTATTGCTGATTGGTCAGAAAATAAAGTTGCTCAAAAGTCGTTTTTGACCCCGGAAACAAAACCACAAGGTTAAATTAGACCAGAAAACATTTTTTAAAATTTAGCCAATATCGGAAACAGTTATTGTGGGCGCTCAAAATGACGAAAATTGTCAATTTTTTAACCAAGTATAGCCAATTAGCAGTTCTGTGAAAGGCAAACATTCAAAAATATCAAGACAGCCATTTTGATAGAAATTTTCGCAGATTCAAATTTTTTATTTTTTCAAAAATTAAACATTTTTGCCGATTGGCCAAAAAAATAAAGTTGCTAAAAAATTACTTTTGACCTCGAAAATGAAACCGTAGGGGCACACTAGACCAGAGAACAATGTTTTCAAATTTTCGAAATTCAGAAAGGCTGTTCGGAGCAGTCAAAAATGACGAAAATTGTCAATTTGTAACAAAATCAAAGTTTTTATAAACCAAGCTGTGAAAAATTGGAAAATTAACAAATTGTCTTTGAGCCATTCAAAAATAACATAATCCTACGTTTAGTTAATTGACACATTACTTCCGGTTTGACCGGAAGTAACATCTAAAACGGAAAATTTAAAATTTTTTCAAGTTGGATATTTAGATTCATTATTGTAATTTTAAAACAAATGAGCCAAAAATCGGCCAAAGGCCAATAAAAAAGGATTTTATGTTTTTTATTTAAATTTGTGAAAAAATAAGCCACAAATCGGCCGAAAGCCGATAAAAGGGAATTTTATGTTTATTATTTGAATTTGTTAAAAAATGAGGCCCAAATCGGCCGAAGGCCGATAAAAGGGGATTTCATGTTTTTTAATTAAATTTGTTGAAAATGAGCCACAAATCGGCCGAAGGCCGATAAAAGAGAATTTTATGTTTTGTATTTAAATTTGTTGAAATGAGCCCCAAATCGGTCGAAGGCCGATAAAAGGGGATTTAATTTTTATTCAATTTTTTTAAAAAATGAGCTCTCAATCGGCCGAAGGCTAATAAAAGGGGGTTTTATGTTTTTTATTTTAAGTTTTTAAAAAATAAGCCCCAAATCGGCCGTAGGCCGATAAAATTATTATTTTTTTTTGTAACAAAATAGCTCCAAATCGGTCAAAAGCCAATCGAAAGAGATTGTTTAACTGTGGTTTTCTCTCTAGAGCCAATATAGAAATATATGGCCGATATTTTGAGAGTTTTTTTTGGGCACATTTTGCAACAAATTTAAATTTAATACATAAAATTCCTTTTTATAGGCCTTCGGCCGATAAAGGGCTGGTCTAGTGTGCCCCTACGGTTTCATTTTCGAGGTCAAAAGTAATTTTTTAGCAACTTTATTTTTTGGCCAATCGGCAAAAATGTTTAATTTTTTAAAAAATAAAAAATTTGAATCTGCGGAAAATTTCTATCAAAATGGCTGTCTTGATATTTTTTGAATGTTTGCCTTTCACAGAACTGCTACATGGCTATATTTGGTTAAAAAATTGACAATTTGCGTCATGTTGAGCGCCCTCAATAACTGTTTCCGATATTGGCTAAATTTTAAAATATGTTTTCTGGTCTAATTTAACCTTGTGGTTTCGTTTTCGGGGTCAAAAGTGACTTTCAAGCATTTTTATGAAAATTTTGAAATTTTTATGAAAAATAGGTTTAAATGAATCTCTTTCAAATCTGCTTTTAGATGACTGTCTTGATTTATTTGAATGTCAGCCTTTCACATAAATGCTAAATAAATAAATTTTGTAAAAAGAAATTGGATAATTTTGGTCATTCTGAGTACCCTAAATACCTATTTTCTGATTCTTGAAAAATTTTAAAAGTACGTTTTCTAGTCTACTTCAACCCTACGGTTTCATTTCCGGGGTCAAAGTGACTTTCAAGCATTTTTATTTTTCAACCAATCAGCAAAAATTTCGAAAATTTTTTTGAAAAATAAGTAAAAATGAATCTCCAGAAAATTTCCTTTTTAATGGCTATCTTTATTTATTTCAAATTTTGACATTTCCTATGAATGCTAAATACCGTGGTGTTGTCTACTCCACCAAATCAAAGAATCGCCTCTAGCACCACCTGTGGTTATCTGAGACCAATAGTTGCTAATACCGTTTCCACAAAATCACAAAATCATTGATTTGAAATAATTCGACTTTTCGGGCACCTCCATTTCCGGTGCTACACCACGTGATCGTGGATGTTTATAAAATTTGAGATGTCAATATAGAGCAAAATTTTACGCTCTACTCGAAAAAGTGAGTAAGCATTGCGAAATAAGATGCACATTTTGCTTTTTGTTGAAAAAACGATTTTCGACCACCTTAAACAGCGCCACCGAGTGGTCGGAGCCAAAAAAATTTTCGACTTAAACTTTAAGCGTCAAAAACTATTTTGGGTCCGAAATTTTTAAATTCATAGGACCTTTTTATCGGGTGCCCATTTTTTGCTTTGGAGGCCTACTAGATAGATCAATTTAAGGTTAAACAGTTTAGTTGATATCCCTCTTTATGATCTTTATTGTTTCGTGACCAAAAGTAACAAACAACTTAAATTGCTGAAAATATTATCATATATTTTTTTCTATGGAATCCTTGGGCCTGGAATACATAGAGATACATGACGAACTAATTTATGGGCCATTTGACCCAAAACATTTTACAGGTAATTTTAACATCATTGATACTCATAAAAAATCGTATTAAACAAGTGTCAGTCATACTGTTTGGCTCATACCAAGCCTCCGCATTCACTGGCTTGGGTTTGGTGGCTTTTTTGAAAATTTAAATAATCATTTTTGAGGTCAAATCATAGTATTTGAGGATAGTCATATGTACTTAACGGGGTTGGACGTGTCAATTTGCTTGCACGATTGAAGTTTTTTTGATACATAAATTCAACAAATAAAGTATCGTTTTCAGGTAAAGTGGGTCTGAGAAATCGATTGCAACTAATAATAATACGCTATTTCGACGTTTAAAAACTTCATGTCAATTTTTGAGATTGAAAAGGGTGCCTCGACAAAGTTGCTATATTTCAAAAAGTAAGAGAGGCAAAGAGAATACTTAAGCACCAAAAGAAAGAGCATAGTGAAAAACCCAAGTGATGCAAATAACACGTTAATTGGATAATACAGCTATAAAATACGATTTTCTTAAATTCGAAGTGGTAATATATTATCATAATGAGTATGTGGGTTAAGTCTATTTTGAGACTTTTTTTCCCTAAATTCGCAAATTACAAAAATCGGAATAAAAATGTAATCAAAATGGCATAAATGAATTCTCCGTGAAAAACTGACCAAGGAAAATATGTTCAAAACAAAAATCATTTATATTGAGAGAAATAAAGCTTTTTATTATTTGACGTCGACCTAGACTGAGTAAATTGTTGTCTGATCATATTATTTGGCGCTAGAGAACATTTTATTTTAAAACGCAAAATTCTATCTCCTCCATGGGTTTTCATTGGTCAGTATTCATTATTTGAGTTTCGTAATGATTTTCAATTTAGAAAAAATTGATAGTGAAAAATTTACGAATTTCACTCTAGAATACTCTAGAACGACAAATAACTGATTTTTCGACCACTTTTCTGAAAGCTATCTCCCCTCTTAATTTCCATAGAAATTGAATTAAATTGCAGCTGCAAATAGCTCATACAATAAAGCTTGTACAATTTAGAAAAAATTGATAGTGAGATTTTGTTACACTTGCGCTGAGTTTCTCACAGTATATATAAATACGCACTAGACTGTCACCTCAGGGTTTGGCCGAGAAAAAAATTAGAAATTATAAATAAAAATTATTTCCAGAATGTTCCTTAGGTAATTTTGAGAAAAAATTGGCTTATTATTGGCTTTATTCGAGAAAATTTCTAGAAGAGATACGAATTTTTCGTAAAAGCGAATAATTTTCTCATAGTCACTTTACTTGGAAAAATTATAAAATTTTGCACATATATGTTCCAAACGGCTATAAAAGGTCGCCCCCTCCACCCTTAAGGGGGCTGTCAACGCAAATCTGGACAAAATGTCTAATGAGGTTATATTTCCTATAAAGTTCAAAACTGCATATTTTTTACATTTTAAATCTATAAGTGGTATTTTTAGAGTCCTTACTACCCTCGAAAGTATTATTCTAGAAAATAGTATTTTTTTGGCAATTTGATTTTGAGGCTTAATTTTCATTGCAGAAATATCGAAATTATATTTTCTGAAACTGCATTGAATTCTGCGTCCGATAAGTTATGAAAATTTAATTTTAATAAAAAAAATTGAAATTTTTTTTTCCGACTAAAATTTAATTTTGACATGTGACTTCGACTTCTCTGGAAGAGAACTAAGAAATTTAATCAAAATTCTGTGAGATCAGTGGTATGGACCAGGGATCGGCAGAGTTTGCTCTGCTCTGCTCTAATGCTCTGCTCTACTTTTTTTAGAGCAGAGCAGAGCTGACTTTTTAAAATATCAGAGTAGAGCAGAGCAGAGCAAACGTTTTTGAATCAAAATTTTAAGAGCAGAGCAGACCTAAAATTAACAAAACTCTACTTCGAGATTGCGTTTATTGGTCGTCAAAATATCGACTTGACGTAAGCCAACTTTCTCATCAGTGTTTCACTGGCTTCGAAAATGACCAAAAAAATCATATTTTCAAGTCTGGATCAAAATATGGGAAAAACGCAACTACAACCCTTCAAAAGGCCACAAGGTGTAATTAAAAAATTTGGCCCAATTTTCAAACTAAACCTCGGAGGAGATAGATTTTAAAGCAAAAAATCATGAAAAACGGCCAAAAATCGACAGTTTATTGCACCGCTAAGAAAATTTAGTCATCGAAATAAAAAACGCCAACTACAAATCTTAGTTTGCTCATTCCACGTATTAAGCCAACTTTTCAAAAAATTTCGATATATGGCCTGGAAGAAGATAGATTTTGAAATTTTGCGAAGTGACCTCCTGTTACGACTATGTGACAATTGGTGTAGTCATCAAAATTCCAGTTTGAACTTTGATTCGACAAGATTAAGGCTAGGTCTAAAAATTGGCATTTTTGGAATTATTGCTCAAAGTTCAGATTTTCCAGAAATGACTCTGCAAAATTGCAAATCAAACACGACAATCCCCTTAATGGTGTGAGTGTCGCAGATTTTGACAGTTTACGAAGCTATTTTTGGATAAACTAGCAGAGCTGATATCCAAATAACTTTTGCATCTTGTAGAACAGCTCTTCACGGTGATTTGTAATTTAACAGTAATCTGATACAATCCGAGATATGCCTACACCTACGCTTTTAAAAAGTTTCATAAAAAAACACTCAGAATGAATTTTCTCCTTCAATTAACACCATTTTTCATTATTTTTTTGTGTCAGGCTCCAGAGAAGCCTCACACATAATGCAAAAGCGCTTTCAGCGGAATTTTGCTTTTGGCGGCCAAAAAACGTAACCTTCGGCCGATTTGAGGCTCATTTTTCAACAAAAATTAGTTAAAATATAATTTCCCCTTTTATCGGCCTTCGGCCGAAAAATGATATTTTTAATTTAATTATGTCAAAAAATGAGCCCCAAATCGGCCGAAGGCCGGATAAAAGGAGATATTATATTTGAATTGAATTTTTTTCAAAAAATGACCTCAAAATCGGTCCGAAAGCCGATAAAAGGAGATTTTCATTTTATTTGAAATTTTGTTAAAGAATGAGCCCAAAAATCGGCCGAAAGCCGATAAAGGGAGATATTAATATTCAGAATTTAATTTTGTTAAAAAATGAGCCCGAAATCGGCGAAGGCCGATAATGGGAGATATTATATTTTGAATTTATTTTTTTGAAAAATGAGCCTCAAATCGGCCGAAGCCGATAAAGGGAGATATTATATTTTGAATTTAATTTTGTTGAAAAATAAACCCCAAATCGGCCGTAAGGCCGATAAAGGGAGATATTATATTTGAATTTAATTTTGTTTGAAAAAATGAGCCCCAAATCGGCCGAAGGCCGATAAAAGGAGATATATATTTTGAATTTAAATTTTTCAAAAAATGAGCTAAAATCGGCCGAAAGCCGATAAAGGGAAATTTCATGTTTTAATTTTGAATTTTGTAAAGAATGAGCCCAAAATGGCCGAAAGCCGATAAAGGGGATATTATATTTGGAATAATTTTGTTTTAAAAATGAGCCCAAAATCGGCGAAGGCGATATAGGGAGATATTATATTTGAATTAATTTTTTCGAAAAATGAGCCCCAAATCGGTTGAAGGCCGATAAAGGGAAGTATTATATTTGAATTTAATTTTGTTAAAAATGAGCCCAAAATCGGCCGAAGGCCCGATAATAGGGAGATATTATATTTGATTTAATTTTTTTGAAAAATGAGCCCCAAATCGGTCGAAGGCCGATAATGGGAGATATTATATTTTTGAATTTATTTTTTGAAAAATGAGCCCAAATCGGCCGAAGGCCGATAAAGGGAGATATTATATTTTGAATTTAATTTTATTGAAAATAAACCCCAAATCGGCCGAAGGCCGATAAAGGGAGAATTATATTTGAATTTAATTTTTTGTGAAAAATGAGCCCCATATCGGCCAGAAGGCCGATAAAGGAGATATTATATTTGAATTTTATTTTATTGAAAAATGAGCCCCAAATCGGCGAAGGCCGATAAAGGGAGATATTATATTTGAATTAAATTTTTTTGAAAAATGAGCCCCAAATCGGCCAAAGGCCGATAAAGGGGCAAATTATATTTTAATTTTATTTTATTGAAAAATGAGCCCCAAATCGGCCGAAGGCCGATAAAGGGGCAATTATATTTTGAATTTTAATTTTTTTGAAAAAATGAGCCCCAAATCGGCCAAAGGCGATAAAGGGCAAAATTATATTTTAATTTTATTTTATTCAAAAATGAGCCCCAAAATCGGCCCAAAGGCCGATAAAGGGAGATATTATATTTTGAATTTAATTTTTTCTGAAAAATGAGCTCCCAAATCGCGCCAAAGGCCGATAAAGGGCGCAAAATTATATTTAATTTTATTTTATTTCAAAAATGAGCCCCAAATCGGCCAAAGGCCGATAAAGGGAGATATTATATTTGAATTTAATTTTTTTGAAAAATATGAGCCCCAAA
>SCLH01063434.1:0-13084 GCA_004367855.1 Oikopleura vanhoeffeni
GGTGTCAGATGACAAAAAAGAATACGCCAAAAAAAATTCAGACGAAAAGTTTGTTATACATTCCGAAAAAATTAGTTTCCAAAAAGAGATGTGTGGTTGTTTCTCAGAATCGACTTTTTAAATTTTACGCGTCCAATGCCAGGTCTAACCCCGGACATCCGTCGGAAATCAAAACATTTGGCTTTTCTGCGAGTTTTTTAATTGTCGTTGAATGCAAAAATTCGCTTTGTGAATATCTTGTCCCTTTCTCACAGTGACGCAGTGTGCAACCACCTCAGCTGGATGTTCAAAAAAAAAAGTTACCTTAAGGTAAGCTTTTTTTTTAAACGGACACAAATAATAACTACTATGACGAAGTCCGAAGCTTCAGAACATGGTCATCACTCAAAACGGTTTTTTGCATCGTGTACCCTGACCCAAAATCCAATGACAAATTTCTTTTCGTGTTTTCCCAGTCATACCGGTTCACCGGTACAATGTCGTGCTCAACCGGGTTCAAATCGGGTTTTAGAGAATCTTACGGAAATTCTTATTGAAAACCTGCGTCTCTGGTCAGTTTTTCATCAGAATTTTTTCGCGTGACATTTTTCTCGTTGACACGTGACACCTCCATTGGTGTCAAATGACCACTTTATTTGTATTAATACTGCTGAACATTTACGAAATGATAGTATATACCTATCTGGAATCATTTTTTGAAGAGAAATTTCACTTTGACAAGTATTTTTTTGAACATTTGACCACCTCCATTGGTGTCAAATGACACTTTTTTTGTATTTTTATTACGCTGAACATGACGAGATGATAGTTATACCTATGTGAATCATTTGGGTTTGAACGAGAAATTTTTGACAATACTTTTTTTGACATTGAGCACCTCCATTGGTGATGCAATGACACTTTTTTGTATTTGTAATTACTGCCTGAACATAAACGAGATCGACTATACTTAATCTGGGTTAATTCTTTCGGAGTTAATATTTATTTTGACATCTTGGACACCTCTATTGATTTTTTTCGGCAATATTTGACATTAACAATTTTTATATAAATAGTATTTTGTGAATCATTTAAATATTTTTGAATAGCAGACGTACTCAATTTTTGAAGCTTGTTGCATAAATGATAGATATAAATGTCGATACACAATTTTTTTGTTTGAAACACTACATTAACCAATGTTTTCGGCACACCCGGTTCACCTTGAGGTGCTATTTTCCCCAATTCAAAAAAAAGTTTCGCACTTGCGAGATAACACGTTCAAAAAAAATATTATCCAAAAAATTTCTCTTCAAAAAATGACTTCAGCATAGGTATACTATCATCTCGTCATCGTTCCAGCCAAGTAATAAAAATACAAAAAAGTTTCATTTGACACCAATGGAGCTGTCAAATGTCAAAAAAAAATATTGTCAAAACAAATTTCTCTCTCAAAAGATTCAGATAGTATCACTATCCATCTCGTTTATGTTACAGCAGTCTTAAAAATCACAAACAAAAGTGTCATTGACACCAATGGAGGTCTCGTGTCAAAAAAAAAATGTCACCAAAAAATCTTCTGATGAAAAACTGACACAGAGACCGCAGGTTTTCATAAGCATTTACCGTAAGATCTCTGAAAACCGATGGAGCACGACATTTACCGGTGGACCCGTTTGACTGGGAAAAACGAAAAAAAAAATTGTCGCTTGGAATTTTTCGGTCAGGTACACGATGCAAAAAACCGGTTTGATGATACATGTATGAGCATTCGACTTCTCAATATAGTTTATTTGTGTCCTTTAAAAAAAAAGCTACCTTAATGTAAAAAATGTTGAATAAAAAAAATAAAAATTATTTGTTATTGAAATCTTCAAAAGATGGGTTATTAACATTTTGAAAACGAAGATTATTTTAGCTGAATACGCTCTCACATTTTTGTTCTTCTTCTTGGTCCTGAATTGTTTGAATTTTAACAGAATTATAACATAGAACCATTTAGAGAATTAAATAGATTTTTACTTTATGCTGAATGTACATCTGATAATTCCCACTTTCTAGAATTTAATTGCTCCTCGATACTGTCTCAATTTGTTGAATATGGACCCAATGGCCAAAGAAATGATCCGTCATCTGTTACATCGAGATCCTCTTCAACGACCTACGATACGAGAAGTTTTGAAAAATCCGTTCTTTTGGACAAACACCCAAAAATTAGATCATATTAGACATATTTTAACAGTTCCAAAAAGTTCAGCGATAGATGAAAAGGTAAGATAATTTTTGGGTTAGAATACCATAGATGCCATAAAAAACCTAAATTTTATAAGTTGTATGGTTAGATTAAAATAGAAATTTGTATTACAAACTTCAGTCCTCACTCCCTAACTGTTTCAAATACCGACCCAATAAGTTGTACCAGTCAAGGAATTTGTACCAGTTATGGACTTTCCCTTTACTTTTGCTGAGAAAGCTAATTTGTAAATTAAAATTGCTTTATTTTGTAGTTAAATTCGAATTAATAATTTTGCGAAACTGAGGCCAGATTTATCAAATTGCTTTTCTACTCAATTTCTGTGCGAGGTAAAATATTTTTTATTCTCACTTTTGAAAATGGAAAACCCGAAACGTCAAAAAAAAATATATTTTATGACAAATAATTCCAGGAAATCTATGGAAAGATATAAAAAAGATCACTTATTATTGAAACCCTGTTCATCAACATGTCTTAAGAAAATGTCTTGTAAACAAGTGTTATCCGTTGATAATGGCTGTTTAGCCGAAACTTGGAATAAAAGCTATCTTTGATAGAAAACATATTTTAATTGTCTGTCTCAAACCACTGAATATAGATATGAAAAAGTACATATTAAAACTTTTTTATGGAACTCTGCCTATTGGGGCTTTGATAAATATAAGCTGAACTTCAAAAAACAAAAGTATATGAAAAAACATTTTTATTAAAAAAAACATGGTTGTACAAACTAGGGTGTTACGCGTTGGAATTAGTTCGGAATTAGTTCCTTAAGGGGATTGTGGGTGCTTCCAGTAATGTGCTGGGGAAAAATAAGGCGTTTTTAAAACTCAAATATCTTTTGTGAGAATTGAGTGAACGTTTATGTTTCCAATTGTATATTGTAGTCCGTAACCTTGAGAAGTCAAAAACTGATTCATTTCTAGAAAATATTATCACATCAACCTTTAAATGCATAAAACCTAATTGCTGGTATTTCTTTTCATTGAAGTATACCGTCATATCCACGTATCCAAAAATCACATAATGCCGATATTATTGATCAGAAAAAAATTCTCTACAATTTAAACCAAGCATATTTTATAAATTCATCTTAATTCGCCGAAAATTATTTTTGAAAATTCCTTGCTATAGTTAAATATAGGCAAAATGAAGATTATTTTACAAAAAAAAGTATACCTCACGAACGGCACATGCGATTTCTTTTCTCTTTTTCATAAATTCTTCTCNCGATATTTGAGATTTCTCAGAAAACTTTTTTGATTACCCCATTTTGTAGAGAATTTTCCACTGAGTTTTTTAAAGCTCAGAGATTTTTTCTGAATTTTGATTTTTTTCAAAAAAAAATAAGTTTGAGATTTTTTTTCATAAAAGTGAATTCGTATATTTCTCAGAAACTTTTTTTTGATCCCTATTTTGTAGAGAATTTTCCACTGAGTTTTTTAAAGCTTACGGTTTTTTCTGAATTTTTTTCCAAAAAAAAGTAGGTTTTTAAAAAATTTATAGTTCAATTTCACCAAAAACTAGAAATTCACGTCGTTCCTAAGACTTTGGAGAGGAAATTGGAAAAAGGCGACCGTTTAACCTTAATTCAGCCTTTGCGGTGAATTTGAAGCACCAAATTTAAAAAAAATCTACATATTTTTCAAAGAGGAGTAGGCTTTTGGTGAGGCTTCCCAAATACGCTGTTTTGACCACTAGAGGCAAAATTTTGAAAAAAGGCGACCGTTTGGTGATGGATATTTATATTTACATTCTAAATTGCAAATATCAATAAAAAGTGGTGAGAGATGAATGAGGAGTAGGCTTTTTAGTGCTTCCAGGGACGCCTACTAAAAACCATTTTTTGAGCGTAGGTTGAGGTATCAGATGCTCTGAATAGTACTGGCACCTTCCTTAAGAGTTGTACTACGTATTTGGGAAAAAAATTAATTATTTCTGAAGCCAGGTTTCTCAGAAACTCACTTGAAATGTGTAAAAAGAGCCCAATTATCGTGCCCCACATCCTTAAGTAAAAAATGTTGAATAAAAAAAATAAAAATTATTTGTTATTGAAATCTTCAAAATGGGTTATTAACATTTGAAAACGAAGATTATTTAGCTGAATACGCTCTCACATTTTTTTTCTTCTTCTTGTCCTGAATTGCCTGAATTTTAACAGAATTATAACATAGAACCATTTAGAGAATTAAATAGATTTACTTTATGCTGAATGTACATCTGATAATTCCCACTTTCTAGAATTAATTGCTCCTCGATATGTCTCAATTTGTTGAATATGGACCCAATGGCCAAAGAAATTGATCCGTCATTTGTACATCGAGATCCTCTTCAACGACCTACGATACGAGAAGTTTTGAAAAAATCCGTTCTTTTGGACAAACACCCAAAAATTAGATCATATTAGACATATTTTAACAGTTCCAAAAGTTCAGCGATAGATGAAAAGGTAAGATAATTTTTGGGTTAGAATACCATAGATGCCATAAAAAACCAAATTTTATAAGTTGTATTGGTTAGATTAAAATAGAAATTTGTATTACAAACTTCAGTCCTCACTCCCTAACTGTTTCAAATACCGACCCAATAAGTTGTTACCAGTCAAGGAATTGTACCAGTTATGGACTTTCCTTTACTTTTCTGAGAAAGCTAATTTGTAAATTAAAATTGCTTTATTTGTAGTTAAATTCGAATAATAATTTTGCGCTGAGGCCAGATTTATCAAATTGCTTTTCTACTCAATTCTGTGCGAGGTAAATATTTTTATTCTCACTTTTGAAAATGGAAAACCCGAAACGTCAAAAAAAAATATATTTTATGACAAATAATTCCAGGAATCATGGAAAGATATAAAAAAGATCACTTATTATTGAAACCCTGTTCATCAACATGTCTTAAGAAAATGTCTTGTAAACAAGTGTTATCCGTTGATAATGGCTGTTTAGCCGAAACTTGGAATAAAAGCTATCTTTGATAGAAAACATATTTTAATTGTCTGTCTCAAACACTGAAATAGATATGAAAAAGTACATATTAAAACTTTTTTATGGAACTCTGCCTATTGGGGCTTTGATAAATATAAGCTGAACTTCAAAAAACAAAAGTATATGAAAAAACATTTTTATAAAAAAACATGTTGTACAAACTGGGTGTTACGCGTTGGAATTAGTTCGGAATTAGTTCCTTAAGGGATTGTGGGTGCTTCCAGTAATGTGCTGGGGAAAATAAGGCGTTTTAAAACTCAAATATCTTTTGTGAGAATTGATGTGAACGTTTATGTTTCCAATTGTATATTGTAGTCCGTAACCTTGAGAAGTCAAAAACTGATTCATTTCTAGAAAATATTATCACATCAACCTTTAAATGCATAAAACCTAATTGCTGGTATTTCTTTTCATTGAAGTATACCGTCATATCCACGTATCCAAAAATCACATAATGCCGATATTATTGATCAGAAAAAAATTCTTACAATTTAAACCAAGCATATTTTATAAATTCATCTTATTCGCCGAAAATCATTTTTGAAAAATCCTTGCTATAGTTAAATATAGGGCAAATGAAGATTATTTTACAAAAAAAGTATACCTCACGAACGGCACAGCGATTTTCTTTTTCTTTTTCATAAATTCTTCTCTATTATCGCATTAAACTTTTAAACCAAGCAAATTTAATAAATTTTTTTATATTTCTCGCAATCACTATTTCATGCTGATTTAATGCGCGCCATTATTACATTGATTTGGATGAAAATTGAAATATTGAAAAAGGGCAAAATCTTAACAATTATAAATATTGAATACTTTCATTTAATGTTATTTTCGCTGTCTGTATATTATTCTTCGTGATTTGAGACTATCCTATGTCTATAATTTTAAATAAATAAATTATTTTTGCAAGCAAATCCGATATTCTAGAACTAGTTATTCGATAGTAATGAACTTTTTTTTAATTCAATCAATTTCTCGTGTGCTGGATGGTCGGATACAAGAAAAATAATACCGAATTTGAGACCGTGGTCGAAAATAACTACTGCACCCACAATCCCCTTAAGGAGTAACTAAAGTAATTTGTTTCGGATTCTTTGCAAAAAATAAAGAAGAATGACCTCCTCGGATATTGTATAGCCCCTCTAGCCTCCGGTTTTGTCACAACGCGTAACACCCTAGTACAAACATTCACTTTTAGAAAAATATTTTTCGAATGAAATTTGATTTATCATCGTTAACGAGATTTATTTTTCGATTAAAATTATTTATTTTTGGCATTAAACCTGAATTTATATAAATATTTTTATTCAGAGTGCTCGATTGCTTATACCCAGCTGTGGTCATTTTGGTACCCTACCGAAATCCCTGTCAAATGCACATGATGCAGACACGGGATTTGAAGCCATTGATTTAATCGCGGAGGCGTTTATCAAAAATGAAAATGAAGAAGTGTTATCGGATGTTTTGAAGCATTTACCAATTTTATTAACTCTCACGGAAAAACATGCACAAAATATTGATGATGACGTGGAAGACTCTGGATCCTCAGCCAAGGTGAACTTTTTTACAATGTTTTCAAACATTTTTGAAAATTTCAGACGTTATGATACCTCAATATAATTTGTGGTAGAAACTAATCATAAATCCGTTATTTTAGGTACCTTAAATAATCTGACTAGTGAGATAGCTGAAAGTTGCCACATACGATAATTTTGAAATTTTGGGTTATAAATAATAACTTTTTTATTTTGTGTGCTCAAACAGAGCCCGATTTTCAATTTCCGGTTTTTCACCGACAATCACCGGTCAGTCGATAATATAAAAAGTAATTTTATGACCCAAAATTTCAAAAGTATTGTATGTGTCAACTTCCAGCTATCTTATTTGCCAGATTTAAGTAGTTTTTTTTAAAGAAACCCACCCTTGTTTACAAGCATATTTAAGCATATTTCTCGAAGGCCATAATAGAAATCGACAAACTGTTTTTCGTATTATGTATTAAAGTAAATTTGTGATATGGAAATACGTATCAATTAAAATATACAAAAAAATTGGGCCTACTGAGATTCGAACCCCTGAACTTTTGGTTAAAAACATCAATTACCGTTTGACTTGGAAAAAACAAAAAAGTTTTACAAATCACAAATTTACTTGGTTACTTGATATATAAAATCGTTCGTCGATATCTCTTGTGGCTTTCGAGAAATTATGCTTTAAAAAAAGCTATAAGGCATCTCAAAATAACGGACCATATTTTTTAAAACCAATAAGAGCTTTTTAAATAATTATTTTTTAGATTGGTGAGGTAGAAATGGAATTTGACTTTGAAGAATAAGGTGAAAAAAGATATTAAAGATAGTTTCCATAGTTTATTGCCTGGCGCAAAATTCTACAAAATATCGCTCTAAAAATACTTTTTTGCTGACCCCATGGGGGCCCACCCCAAACATACATTATTAACTATTATAAAATTTTATTATTTTCCTAACATAGCCTCTCCTACGCCGTTCGGCAACGCGCCGCTTCTATTAAAAAGTTCGCCTCCCCGTTAAGCCCTGATTGTGATATTAATAATTAAGGCATACATATTGATTATTAAAAATAATATAATATTATGCATTGCAAAAGTTCTAGGTCTAAAAAACAATAGCCAAATTCTAGTTGATTTGATCATTTCCGGAAAGAAAATCTGAGTCGGTACGGTTCGAGTACGGTACGGCTGCTAACTGGTTGCCCAAAGTTGTGTTTTGCCTCGTTGCCACAACAGTAGCCCGACCTTAAATCGAATCGACCGTAAATCATTTTTTTTGCTGGTTAATCAAAGTGGAAAAATATTTTTAAGTCGCGCCAATGATTTGGAAAAGGGTGACCTTGGAGTTAAAATTTTTATATTCTCTTTTTGGTTTTTCGGAGATATACTGTTTTTCTTTCCAACTTCAGTTCTGACCACTCTTCATTTGTTCTCTTTTCGATGAAAATTGATGTTTAAAAAATACCAAAAATAATCCTTAAATTCTGTGAAATAATTGACTAAAACTGCCCTATCAGACTCGGGGATTTGCCTCGTTATATTGTTATTTCACTTATTCTTGGGAAATTTTTGGAAAAATAAAAAAAAAATGCAAAAAATCAAATCAAAAAAATTACAGTAATTATCAGAAAAAGATGTAGTTTCAGGCAATCCTTACTTCATATGCCAACAGAATACGCTGCTGTATTACTGTTATTTATTGCTACCTATTACACTAAGGTGGATTAAAGCTGGAAATTTTCTGAAGTAGATATCCTACCATAGAGTCGGTTTAAAATCATGCGATTTTCTCAAATTTATAAAAAGCGTTCACAGAACATGTAACTTTGACGCTTTTTACAACGCCGTTATGAGGTATATCTCGCTTCATTTTAAATGTGCTCGCTATATCGAAAATCCTGCCTATGTGTCGTATTTATCACTACGTCACAAATAGAGAAAGTGACCAATGAAATCACAGGATTCTATTCACAGGACCAATGAAATCACAGGATTTCTATTCTTGTGACGCAGTGATAAAATACGACACATAGGCAGGATTTTCGATATATCCCTTTATCACACTTTGGATAATAAATGTTGTTGGAAGATTTTTCTAGTATAAATTATAGTGTGATAAAGGGATATTTACTATAGTAACTTATTTATCTTGACAAAAATTCAAAAAGGTTTGATAGAAAATCATTTGTCCTGACAAAATCTAGATGTCATGATAAAAGTTTTACGTGTTTTAAGAATGGCAGTGGTGATTTCATTCTACATATGTTTTATTCAAACGTGTAAGAAAAAATTACTGTCGTCTTTTAAGGGTGCTTGCAACAAAAACACTTCTCGATTATTTCCACCATAGTCCCTCCAACTTGATTTCAAATCCATTTAAAGGTTGATTTTGATCAACTTTGGAAAATTCGAAAAATTTTATTTGACCTTTAAATGGATTGTAAGGTGTATTGCATAGGATTTAAAGAATTGGAAAATTCTGTTTTAAATGTTTTAGGTCTTGTAGTTAACTCGCTTTTGTTTATATTAATATTATTCATGTACCGATCCCAATTTTATACGGGAACAGAAAACATACACTTTTTTCTTTCTCGGTGATTCGCACTGTTTCCTACAATGTTTCGGCACTCAAATAAAAAACAACCATACGTATTTTTCGTTTTATTTCATCAGCAAGTTATAGCAAAGCAAGTAAACAAAAAACCAGCAGAGCTTGCATGTCCATCTAAATTCATTAGGACTATAGAAATCTGTTTCCGGAGGCTGTTCGTTATAAATAAATTTTGTGAAATCAACGGTCAAACTCTGATTTTGTAAGGACACAATTTGTTATACAAAGTTTTGTATCTAAAAAGGTCATCACTAGGCCTTTACTTTCGCGTTCGTGGTTGAACTTATTTTCGAAGCTCTTATTGGTCGAATAAATAATCCGGTGCTCTCATTGGTCAAAAGCCGGTCACACGCGAAAATAGAGGCCTAGAGATACCAATCTTTGATATCATGTTCAAAATGAGTTACAGTCCTCGCCCCGTAACTGGAACACTTTTTTGGGGTCGGTCAATGTGTCTCTAACTGGAACAGTAAACAAAAGGTGCTTTTTGAACTTATAGTTATAATTTTGAATTGCCCATAAATAGGGTTGCGCACGGGAGAACTTAAATCTAGAGTAAACATCAAAAAAAAATTTTCGCCATCTGGTGGTCAAATAATGTTGTTTTAAAATTTCTATTTTTTGCTTTAAATTGGAGTTTTTGATATCAAATATAAATTATGGTTAATTTTCACTACCGGGAACTTTTCCAGAGCGAAAATTAGATATAACTAAAAAAAAATCCAAAAAAGATCGAGTTGAAAAATTGCGTAGGTGGATTTTAAGATTTTTTTCCAAAATGTTGGCCAAAGGGTTCGAAAACATTTTTAGCTGGAACGTGAATTTTTCTTTTGTTTCTGTTCGTAAATTACCTCAATATAAGTTACGATGAAATACAAATTAAATTATAGCAAGATCTAGCACACGTTGAAATCTCCATTTTAAACATTAAAACCTGAAAATCCCCGAAAAATTCTCCCGTAAAATTTTTCTTTTTCGATAATTGTTTTAGTTTGAAAATTCTACCCTAGAAGTTTGATTTGGTTTTTAGTTAAAACCCCTAGTTTAAAAGTCGAAAATTCCACCGTGCGCAACCCTACCCATAAAGCAGAATTGCAGAAAAAAAATTCTAACGAACTTTTTTTATTTGTTTTCAAGAATTGCTCACAAGATGAGAATTGTTTTGATTATTACATTTTAGAATTTTAGATATGGCACTAAATTATATTTCAAAAAATCTAACGTGATAAAAATATCATAACTCATATTAGCAATGCTAATTTAGCATATAAAAAATTTGAATTTAAAAAAATTTCAGGAAAATTCTTCGTGGATTTTTAGGTTTCATGTTTAAATTGCCAAATGTTATTAGAGCTTAATCTCGCCTGGAACTAAGAAGTCCCTTTCTAAAAAGAACATAAATGTACAGCCTGAGTTATCTCGTTTGCTGCGTTTTTTTTCGTTCGCAAAAATGTATATTATACACAAAAATGTATGTTATTCACAAAATCATTAACTTTCAAATTTAATCACAAAATAAAGCAATTTTAATCTGCAATGTAGCTTTCTAAGGAAAAGTATAGGGGTGCGCTTTAACTGGTTCCAGTTAGGGAGCGAGGACTGTAACACAAAATTTGGAGAGATATATCAGTGTGGTGTAGAATAGGGATTGTAAGCGATGGGTGAGTGAAGAGGCCGCCTGTCGGCCAATCAAGGACGGTTTTGAACAGGATAGTCGTAACAAAATGACATTCGCAAAATTTATCTCCTAGACCATAATCTAAGATAGGGATATCTAGTCCCTCAGCTAGGGATATCTAGTCCCTCAGATTAAAGTTCAAGTTTGAACGCTTGTTTTCAACGCTTATTGATCAAACTCGATCGAAAACGGACTGGAGATCCCATTCTTCCATATTTCAAAATTACTGAAAACGTGACATAATGCGTGGTGTTAGCAACCTAATATTTGAAGAAGACCGTTTTGTATTTCAACGGCTTGATTTTCAAGAAACCGACGATTTTTGACGACTTTCAGCTTAAAAATATCTGTCCGGGATAATGGAACTTGCGAGAACCTCACAGCGAGGTCTTCACTAAAAAATTTAGGGCCTATTCGGAAATTTATCCCCAGCCGAACTTTTTTACCAAGCGAACTCCATCTCAAAAACGATTACTATAGCTTAAACCTATAGCGCGTGTTCGAATCCCACTTTTTTTAGTTTGAAATTTGCATTTATTTAATGTTCCTTAGAACAAGATACGAAAGTACTAAGTGTGTCTTAGGTGATATGTCTATGAGTATGAATCTAGGCAAGGGGTGCTTGATATTGGGACCGCTAATTTTTGGATCGGCTTGGTGTTATCACTCAAGCATCACTAAGGAACGATTCACTGTAGGAAACAACGATAAGTGGGATTCGAACTCGCGCTATAGAGATAATAAACATTTTTGAGATGGAGTTTGGTTGGTAAAAGGATATGGAAATTTGAATTTCCGAATAGGCCCTAAATTTTATAAGACCTCGCAACATTTCTGAGATTGAAAGAATCACTTCACAATTATTTAATCATTTAAAACAGTTTCAGAGATAATCACTCCAAATTATGTTTACCCTCAAAACATTCCACCAGATTTGGTGAGGTAACCCTCTTAAACTAAAATTAACTTTAGCCTAAGCAAATTCTGGGATCACTAAATCATTCAGAACACTTACGATTACTTTGGTGTGACTGCATTATTCCTGAATGTCGAATTTGCGAGTTAAAACGCATAAATATGTGCTTTGCCTAAGCCTGTTATAAACTCTCTTCTACTGTATAAAAATTTTAGAAGATAGTTTAAAAATTACAAGTTTAAAATCTGAACAAATGTGACCATCGTTTAATGCACTTTTCTGTTTAAACAAAATGTTTAATAAAAGTTTCATTATATCGTAAAAAGCCGGGCCAGTGGCCATGATTCGTCAATTTGTGAAACTACTATTCAGCTTGTGAAACTTTTTTATAGACTAACTGGTGGTCAGATCTGATAAGCAGCTCGACTGAGTCTGCGGTTTCTGACGACCAGACAAACCCTGCTGTAAAATAAAAAACCCAGCACTATTTGTTGTGAAGCCATCTGCCTAAACACGGCAATTTATCGATAAAATTGTTGTCCATACAGCGGGTGACCTGTAAACCTTGTGAAATGCTTCGGCATTATTTTCACTCAGTTTATTGCAAATTAACGACAAAAGTCTAATTCATAAATCGTAACCATATCTGTTTAACACCTCGCCTATACGGGGTGACTAAAACTTGATTTCTAAACCTCTATTTATGTTCTGTCCCATAAATCTTTACCAATAAAGTTCTATCATTATCGAAAAAAAAAGTGGCCATGATTCGTCAATTTGTGAAACTACTATTCAGCTTGTGAAACTTTTTTTATAGATACACTCGGTCATTCATAGACTTTACGAAGCAAATGTTACAGAAGGAACATCTACCTCCTCTTTTTATTAAAATTCAAGACATTTAATCGGTAAATATTCAACAAAAATTGAATAAAAAGATATCAATTTTGAAAAAGAAATGGTAGTCCCATTATGGGACAGTTACAGGGGAAAAAGTGGTTTGTGGCTACGCACAGCCAAAATCATAGTGGGAGTTAATGACCAGGAAAATTATTTGAAAACCATGATGTTCAATTTTCTAAAAAGTGCGTTTTGAATCGGAGATGCCGATTCAGGATGTTAACT
>SCLH01063435.1:11728-79237 GCA_004367855.1 Oikopleura vanhoeffeni
CGATTTCAGCGATTCAAAATTTTCAGCACCACTAAATGGTGCTGAGCTTCCAAACATTTTTTTGTCAATTTCATTATGATTATAGGCAAGGGTCTTGATAATGGGACCGCAAATTTTATCGGGTTGTAATCACTCAACTAATTACTAAGACCATCACTCAGACAACATCAGTGGAATTCGAACACGCGCTATAGAGATAGTAAACGTTTGAGATGAAGTTCCGTTGAGAAAAGGATATTATAAAAAAGTATTAACACTCTTTATAATACTGAGAGCCACTTTGGTTGAGAACAAGATATACTTTCGGAGATTAAAAAACTCAGCTTTGTCTGACCGAAAAAATGACGAATTTAAATCAATTTTCCGTTAATTAAGAGAAAATTTTGTTCGAAAAGTTTTTCACAACACATAATTTGAATTACATTATATTTAAACTTTTCCTAATAATCTGCAAAATTTGAAGTACATCTCACGTTTGTTCTGGTTGTATTGCGTCTGAAGCTTCGATTACACCTGCTCCTACGTACATGTCCGAGCGTCCTAAAAGTTGAAAATGGCAAGTTGTCCCAAGAACATCATTTAAATTTGAAAATGGCGTTGATGTCCAAAGAGCGTTCCTAAAATTTCAAAATAGCGTGGATGTCTCAAAAGTGTTCCTAAAATTTCGAAATAGGGTAAATCTTCCAAGAGCGGTTCCCAAATTTTAAAATGACGTATATGTCCCAAGAGCGTTCCTTAAAGTTCCAATGACGTATATGTCCAAGAGCGTTCCAAAATCAAAGCATACTTCATCAAAAATTAACGTTTTCTTTATCGTGCGTAGATGTCCTCTAAGCGTTCGATAAGAGTTCAATCACAATTGTCTACACTTTCAGACCTTCTGTTTATAATAGCCTACGCTTCTTTACATCGATCACATCCCCCTTAACCGTTTCCCGTATTATAATTCGTTCTCCAATCGTGTACACTTTCGGCTCCTCAGTATATAATGCCACAAAAGCATTTTCTATGTGAACATAAGAAAAAATGTTAAAACTTGAAAAAAGTATTATTTGGGTTTTGAAAAAAATACTTTTTTTGATTAATTCGAAAAAAAATAATTTTGTCCATTAAATGCTGAAAAAAAGTTTATTAAGTCGAAAATACTTTATGTATATTAAGTATGTTTTTGAGTGATTAAAGATCATTAATACTAAAAAAATAATGCTTAATGATGTTTAAGCAGAAAATGATTAACCTCCATTAATACTCAGTATATAATGATGTTAAAGTAGTAATGATTTAACTCCATAAAGTAGTTAGTATATAATGCCTATATTATTTGTCGGAAAAAATTCTCTACAATAAAGACTAATGAATTTTTTTTTAATTCATCTTAATTTGCCAGAATTTTTTTGCAATTCATTGCTATAGTTAAATATGGATCAACGGACCTCAGAGTACAAATCCTAACTATTTAAAAGATGCTAAATCTGAGCATTCGATGGTTGATCCTCCTAATCTGACCAATAAAATCGGCCTATCCCGCAATAAACGGTTTTTGATTGGATGCTAATATATTGCATTGTTTGTATCATTCAAATAGTTATGATTTGTACTCTGAGGTCCGTTGATCTATATCCCTTTTGGTTAGAATGCGTAGCCACTACTCCCTTTTAACGTTTGATTTAACGTTGTGGCTACGCATTCTAACCAAAAAAGTGATAAAAGGGATAAAGGCAAAATGTACATTATTTTACAAAACAAAGTATAACTCACGAACGGTACATGCGATTTTTTTTCTCGTTTAAATAAATCATTCTCGATTAGCTAAGTAAAATTATGGACTGATGAAATTCAAATAATTTATTTCAGATTTCTCGCAATCATTATTTTATGCTGATTTAATGCCCGCCATTATGACATTGATTAGGCTACAAATTGAAATATTGAAAAAGGGGCAAAAATTGTGACAATAATAATATTGAAATATTTTCATTTAGTGGAATTTTTTGCTGTGATTATAGTTTTTTGTAATTTGAGACTATTCAATGTCTGGAATTGTAAATAAATAAATTATTTTTGCAAGCAAATCCGATGTTTTAGAACTAGTTATTCGATAGTAAAAAACTTTTTTTTTCTCGCAATCAATTTCTCATGTGCTAGATGGTCGGATACGAGAAAAACAATACCGAATTTGATACCGTGGTTGAAAATAAGTACGGCACCCACAATCCCCTTGAGGTTAAAAAATAAAAGTGTTTCGCAAATTGTCCTCTATTATAGACGCAGCACCTGATGATGTGTCTCCCACTGAAGATCTATTTTCACTAAACTAATTGTGTTTAATACTCTTCGTTTTGTATAAACGAGATCGTTTATGAATAAAATTAACTTTAAAATGTAAATATTTGTCATTGTTAATTTAATTTTATAACAGTTAAAATAAATTGAGCCTCGTAGTGAAAACAAAAATATATGACGTAATAACATTTTATTTTGAATAGATATAATATTGAGAAGTCGGAATAAAAAATTAAACAATAATTTAGGTTCAATACACATGCAGCGCTAAGCGAAATGTCGAACATGAAACAATGGGGATAATCGATCCATTTTGGCCTGTCAAAATTAATGCAGAGTGTTCTCCAACTTCTGAAAGTCCCTCAATTTACGATGAATATTTAACATCTTCAGCACCTGTGTCAGCAGTAGATGGGAATTTAGATCCGGCCGCAGTTTCTGACGAAACCGCACAGTCTGTGTGTAAAGCTGCCCTCAATAACGGAAATGCTGCAAGAAAGGCAATGAGAAATAGCCTGAAAAAAAGACAGAGCAGATTGAACAGTGGCGATATTCACATTAAATCGACGGTTGGAGTTGAATGCTACCGATCGTTCGACACCATGAGAGATGGTTTGACGTGGTGGTTCATTTTGTTGTCCAATTACAACTGTCACAACAAAGTACAGTAGAAACAACGATAACTTGTAACAACCAGCACAACAATTAACTTCTACACAAGTACCACCACGCAACTTCTACCAGGGAAACAACTACGAAGAAGAACAACCCACGACCACAAACTTCGCCACAAACCCACAACGAACACAACCACCACCGCAACAAATTCTACCACGTTTACAACCACGACCACTACAACCTGGAAAACAACTACAGAAGAAGAAACAACCTCTACCACAACTTTAACCACGACCACAACCAGTACTACAAAAACCGTCGCAACAACAACTTTGACCACTACTTCAACAACTACCACAACAACAACAACTTCTCCTACTACTATCACCACATCAACGACCACCTGGGAAACAACTACAGAAGAAGAAACAACCACGACCACAACCAGTACTACAACAAACGTTGCAAAAACAACTTTGACTAATACTTTAACAACTACCACTACAACAACAAGAACTTCTACCACCACGCCAACGACCACCTGGGAAACAACTACAGAAGAAAAAACAACCTCTACCACAACCACGACCACAACCAGTACCACAACAACCGTTGCAACAACAACTACGACTACTACTTCAACAACTACCACCACAACAACTTCTACCACCACGTCAACGACCATCTGGGAAACAACTACAAAAGAAGGAACAACCTCTACCCCAACTTCGACCACAACAACCACAACAACAACAACCACAACAACCACAACAACCACAACAACCCACAACAACCCACACAACCACAACAACCACAAACAACAACAACAACAACCACACAAACAACACAACAACAACCACAACAACCACAACAAACACAACACAACAACCACAACAACCACAACAACCACAACAACCACAACAACCACAAACAACCACAACAACCACAACAACCACAAACAACACAACAACAAACCACAACAACCAACAACCAACCACAACAACAACAAACAACCAACAACAACCACAACAACCACACAACAACCACAACAACCACAACAACCACAAACAACCACAACAACAACACAAACAACCACAACAACCACAACAACCACAACAACCACAACAACCACAACAAACCACACAACAACACACAAACAACCACAACAACCACAAACAACCACAACAACCACAACAACCACAACAACCACAACAACCACAACTAATAGTGAACCATCACATGTTATAAATATTCAAACCACAATGTCGTTAAAAACCAATTTTACTTTTGATGATGATCTTTTAGACAAAACCAGCGAACAATTTTTGGCCAAAAAAGCCGCTCTTGTAGAATTATTCTGTTTTTGCAATTTGAATTTGTCTTTTGAAGTTTCTTTAACATCATATGATGTGACTTTTCGTGTAATCGAGAGTGAACAAAGAAATAGACCTACAAATTCAGAAGAAATTACAAAAGCTTTTGCTAAAATTGACGCAACATTTGAAGGAGTGACATCTGATGTCGTCAAAACTGAAATTTTAGACGAATTTGACAATGTTTTCGAGCAAAATGTGGCGGAAATTTTTGCTGATCCTGAATCGAACGAGATTATCAATTCCGAAGTGTCGCCCATATTTGTCATCGACGGCTCGGTAGAAGTGATTGAAATTGAGAAAACTGACCCTAAATTCAGATTATTCAAACTTCAGGAACGGCTTTCAGCTGTTTTTTCAAATTTTTATGCGCCATATTGGGAAAAATGGACCAACAAACTCGTCCAAAACGTCAATTCAAAGGTAAAGAAAATGGCGAAAAATTTTGAGAAAAAAGAAACTCAATGCCCAAATTTTGAAGAAGTCGAGGAAATGCAAGAACGATATAATAAAGAGAACCCTTGTATAGCTGCGAAACAATTGACTAACGGATTTATCAAGTGGTCAGCATCTTATAACATCAACTGTAGAAAAAATAAGGAAGATAAATACCATTTAAAAAATATCAATTATTTCAAGGAAATTGAAAACAGACTAAAAAAACGATTTAGTTGCAATATGTCGTAAAACTGTGCGTTTAAACGTGCTTGCCTTAACTTCTTTACTGAAAAAGTCACAATTATCAATAAAGGTTAATTAAATAATAATTTTTTCTTTTTCCGGTAGATATATTATCTTGAGTACTACGAACCTATTCATCTACATATTTAATCCTTTGAGCATATAAAAAACAGTTCTACTAAAGCATCAGACCAAGCAAGTTTTTGAAAAAAAATTTTAAAAATTGTTTTCCTGAAAGTAGAATAATCTAAAAAAAATTTAAGTGACAACGCTAATTTATCATAAAAATTGCTCTTTTGTTAATTTTTAGCGAGTTTGTGGCATTTACAAGTTTCGTGAATTGCTTCGAAAAAATTTTCTCAAAATTTAATCTGTGGGAAAGGGTGACCCTGTCAGGCAGAATATCAAATGGAACGCGTTCCGTATATTTTTGCGTTCCGTTTCGTTCCGCGGCCTTGCGTTTCGCATTCTATTCCGCGTTCCGAACGTTCCGTAATGGTTAAATTATTTATAAGCTATTTCATTGATATATTTTTTGAAAATATAGGATAATAACTAATAGGATGTACGGTACATCATGTATAGGATGGGTGAACCCGGCGTGACAAATGAAGCATTTATTATATAGCGCAATTTTGAAAAAAATCCTAGGAATTCTGTGTCAAATTTCACGGAGATTATTTTTTTGAAATTTTTTGACATAAATTTTGAAAATTTTGGTGCTTTCTCATTTGCTGAAAATAAAAGTTGCTTTTAAAGTAATTTTTGACCACGTAAATGAATCCCGGAAGTTAAACTGGTCTAGAAAGCATTTTTTTATTTAAGACTGTTTTTCAAAAACGGCATTATTTGGGGCTTCAAAATTATGAACATCGGCATTTTTTCACAAAATCAAAATTTTTTTTGAAATTTTGAAACACGTACGAGCTGATTTGTTTAAATGTTGTTAACTTATAATTTATTAACCAGAAGAAAAAAATCCTTCACTCTCGCAGGCGGAAAAAAAGTTAAAGGCATTTGAATAGTGAAATATACGTAGGCCTCCCGCTACCTTATAAAAAGATTCTATAAACCTGAAACTATAGGACCTTTTCAGTGGTCAAAGTTTTATTTTCAAAAAAAGCTAAATGTACATTTTTTTCAATGCTTACTCATTTTTTTGGGTAGAACTTAAAATTCTGCTTCAGATTAAAATCTCAAATTTCATGGGGGAACATGATCTCGTGGTGTAACACCGGGAATGGAGGTGCCCGAAAACTCGAATTATTTCAAATCAACGATTTAGGGTGCCTTTAAGATGCAAAAGCATCAACTTTGTTAAAACGGTATTAGCAACTATGGGTCTCAGATGACCACAGGTGGTGTGAGAGGTGATTCCATGATTTGGTGGTGTGAACAACACCACGGTATTCAGCAGGAAAGCTCATTATGAGAAATTAATGAAAGTAACCTTTAGAAAGGAAATTTGGAGGTTATTTTTATCTATTTTTTCAGAAAAATTCGAAATAATGTTGTCGACCGCTGATTGATTGAAAAATAAAAATGCTCAAAAGTACTTTTTGACCCCGGAAATGGAACCGCATGATTTGATTAGACTGGAAAACTAATTTTAAAATTTTATTACAAATCAGAGAATAATTGTCAAGGGTACTCAAAATGACGAAAATTGTCTCGTAAATATACTAAAAACTGAGGGATCATGGAAAAAACCAAAAATGCTTATTTGTAGATCGATCCTTAATGTTGCAAAAAAGTGCATCACAAATTATTTTCATATTATATTTCGCATTTAATTTTGTTGAAAACTGAGCCCCAAATCGGCCGAATGCCGATAAAGGGGGTTTTTATATTTTTATATAATTCAGTTGAAAAATAAGCTCCCTAAAGGAGGATATTATATTTCGCATTTGATTTGATTGAAAACTGAGCCCACAATCAGCCGAAGGCCGATTAAAACCTTCGACCGATTTGGGGCTCATTTTTCAACAGAAGTAAATAAAAAATATATAATCACCCTTTATTAGCCTTCGGCCGATTGAGGACTCCTTATTCAACAAAGGTAAATAAAAAATACAAAATCCCCCTTGATCGGCCTTTGGCCGATTTGGGACTCATTTTTCAACAAAATTATATAAAAATATTAAATCTCTTTCTATTTGCCTCCAGCCGATTTGAGGCTCATTTTTCAACAAAATTAAAAAGGAAATATAAAACCCGCCTTTATCGGCTTTCGACCGACTTGGGGCTTATTTTTCAACACGATTAAATAAAAAGTACCCCTTCATCGGCCTTTGGCCAATTTTGGCACTTTTTTCAACAAAATTGAAAAATTCCGCTTTAAAAACCACGACGGGTAGTGAGACGTGTCCTTATCTCTTACAAATGTTCTGGAGAATACTTGATAATAATTTGAGCCATTTTGCAAATATATCCTTAGAGGAGATAGATTTTGAAGTCTGAAATTGTAAAAAAATCGTCGGTTATTTGGCGTTCTACAATTGTTCAGTCGCCTGATAAAAAAAGCTTGCCTTAAAGATTGACATACAACCGTTACGTGATCCGTGAAAATTCGAGCTCAATTTGATATACGTCTGTAAGAGATAGATTTTGCAGTTTTGAAAGGTCTTCTTGTAAACATACTGTACCAATTGGTATGATGGTCAAAATAATTTGTGATGCACTTTTTCGGCAAGATTAAGGATAAATCTACAAATAAGCATTCTCGGTTTTTCACATAAGCTTTTAGTTTTCAGTATTTTTCACCAAGAAAATGTCAAATTAGAGTCGCATACCCCCTTAAATTGACAATTTTCGTCATTTTGAATACCCTTAACAACCATATTCTGATTTGTGACACATTATGAAATTATGTTTTCTAGTCTAATTTAATCATGCGGTTTGATTTCCGGGGTCAAAAGTGACTTTTGAGCATTTTTATTTTTTAACCAATCAGCGATCGGCAAAATTTTGAAAAAATTTCCTGAAATAATAATTAAAAATTAACCTCCAGAACATTCTCAATCTAATGGCTTTCATTTATTTCATATATTGACATGTTCCTAAAATTCTTAATAAAAAGTTTTGTTTATGCTAAAATTGACAATTTACACCACAAAATCATAAAAATGCTTCTAGGATTGCGCATCTTTTAAGCACCCTAAATCATTTAAATCATTAGACTGTACGGGCACCTCTATTTCCGATACTACACCACGTCATCATGGTCCTCCATAAAATTTCAACTTGGAACAAAATTTCACGCTTTACTCAAAAAAGTGAGTGAGCATTGTGAAATCAGATGCACATTTCGCTTTTTGTTAAATAAAAGATTTTTCACCACTTTATACAGCGCCACCAAGTGGTCGGAGTCACGAAATTGTTGAACAAAATTTCAAGCGTCAAAAACGACCTTGAATACGTTATTTTCAAGTTCATGGGACCTTTTTATTGGGTGGTCAATATTCGCTCGTTAGGCCAACTAATAATATTATTGGGAAAATCACTCAAGCTCGACCTAGGAAAATCAAGATAACTTTTTTCGCATGCAAACAGAACTTTATTTTTATTGTTTAAGCTATTCCAGTCTCAGGGCTAAAACACCTCTTTAATACTAGCCTGTACGTGTTTCAAATTTGCAAAATAATTATCAATTGAAAAAAAATTACCGAAAAACACGGTTTTTCCTCAGTTTCAGCCATTTTGGGAAAAATTTCTAAGAAGATTGATTTTTATTTTATAATATTTGAAAATATAGAAATATTTATAGAAATTTAAATTTAGAATTTTGAAAAAAAATAAAAACGAAACGCCGGATTCCGAAGGAACGGGGGTCGCGTTCCGTTCCATTCTGCGAGAACCCGTTCCGCGTTCCGTTTGGTTCCGTTCTATTTGATACTCTGCTGTCAGGGTCTAAAAAAAGAACCAAAATGATACTTCAAAGTGATTTATTAAAGTAGCTTGAAAAAGAAGCCATGAAAAATTCAGAAATTGGCGATCCGGAGCTTGAACTTCTTGGTGTCTTAAATAAACAAACTAAGAACAACCTATCAGTTTTTTATACAGTGATGAAAAGAAATGACCTTATTGATTATGCCGAACATAAAACAAATTCTCAAATTTTTAATTATTAAGTCTTTTCGTTAAAAGTTGTAATTGTTTATTTTTTGGTATATCGGTGATCTAAAATTTACAAATTTTTACTGTTATCCACAGCACCAGTATTATCAAATTCGTTCATCACAATATCTACTTCGTCATCCATTTTCAGATTATAAGTCAGATCGTTGCCATCCATTATGCAACATTCGCCGACCTTTTTATAAGTTTCAAAAATTTGGTTTATGCATTGATGAATTATGAATTTAAAACATAGATTATTGTTTATTTGAATTTTAACACTCCTAATCAGGGGTCGGCAGAATCAGATTAGATTGGATTGAACTAGTTCGGATCGGATTGACTCGATTTTTTTGGTCCGATCAAGTTTCTGCCGACCCCTGCTTCTAATATTGTTTTTTCCGATTTTCTGACATGACCTGTTGAAGACGTTTCCGAAATAATTTCGAATTTATTATCAATGTAGAATATCAATCACTGTTTTATCAGGTACTCTCATTTTTTATTAAATGAATCGGCAGAATTTCTATTTTTATATATTATGGTCTTCCTTTCCCATTTTCAGCAATTTTCAGTCTTTGATAGTTGAATTCTCAAAATATGCAACAGATTATCGTCAATAGTGAATAGACGATTCATAACTGTTTTCTATGATATTTTTGTCGAAAAATTGACTTAAAGGGGGTGGTCAACGCAAATGAGCACAAAAATATGGTTTGACCTTCATTTTTCTTTAACGTTCGAAACTTTATTTTTCGTGATGGAAATCGATGAAATTTAGTGATTTCAATATTCAGCACCCTTGCCTTTAATCATACTCAAGACGATCACTGAGACAACATTAGTGAGATTCGAACACGCGCTATAGAGATAGTAAATGTTTTTGAGATTAAGTTTCGTTGGTAAAAGGATGAGCGGTATTTTCAGAGACCTCACTACTCTCGAAAGTACTATTCTAGACATTGATTTTTCTGTTAAAAATTAAATTGAGAGTTTTGAGGCTCAGTTTTCGGTGCATAGGCTACTTAAATTTATTTTTGAGTGAAAATTAAAAAAAAAATTTTGACGAAATTTTAACATTTGACTACAACCTCTCTGGAGGACAACTCAAAAGGTTAATCGAAATCATTTGATGAAAGATGTATGGAGTGTTTGACCTTTTGCGGAGATAGTGATCGAAATAATAAATTTAAAAAAAAGGTTTGGAAAATACGTTTGTGTTGATACATATATTTTGGGCAAACATATATTGGGGGGTCATTTTGGGCTCTTAAAAAACTTTTTTAGAAGGAGCTATTTAAGAAGTTTAAAGTAAGGATGTTAGGTCAAGAAGAACCAGTTTGTTCCGAATTTGTGTATGCTCTGAATTTTTGTACTTTTAGCTCGGATAAAACGCCGTCAGTTGGTCCACCAATCATTTCACCATCGTCGTCTTCATCCTTTAATATTCCGGTGGTATAATATTCATTCGGTGTAGCGGTATGACTCCATAATCGGATCATGTCTTTATATCTCACATTATCAGGGTATCGCGCAGAAAGAGTTGAGAGTTGTTGACGAAGTCTTGTATAATTTAGAAATTTTAAGTGTCTTTTAAATTTAAGTTTGATACCCATATGACATGGGCCATATCTAGGGTCAGTACCGGGCCGAAAATCGACTTTTAAACTAATTAGTTTATTGACGAATTGTGATTAGTCACTTGTGCAGAATGTTTGAGGAAATTTTTTGAAAAAAAAATGTATTTTTTTGAAACGTTTTTATAATGTTTAATGGCATTTTATTGTTTAAATTGACGATTAAAGTAGGTGCTCATGCCTGCTCAATCCTAAAATTATGCTTATCGGATANTTTAGGTCGAAAAATACAATAAAACGGCACGCACGCACGAGATGTTAGCCAAAATCAATTTGCGTTTTCGGTCGTTCCGCCTACGCATTTTTTCATCCAAATTCCTTCAAAATGACCTAAAAAAATTTTCGAAATATTCTTTTTCGAAAATTTAAAAAATTTTTTTTTGTCATGTATAGCTGAATGTTTTTTGGCGCGATCCGTGTCATAACAACATAAAATGAATAATAATTCAACCTTTAAAGCGCCTTAGAAAGCCCAAAAGGTTGTTCTTTAATACTCACATTGTGACCACCAGGTGGCTCCAAAAAAATTTTCCATGGTCGGAATCATTTTTTTGAGAAAGTTTAACCACAAAAAATCAAAGAATTAGTGCTGAGGGGTTTAGTTTTGCAGATAAATCTCCCGGTACTGACCCTAGCCATATCCCTTTATTGCCCTCCTGTCCTTTTAGGGGGTGGCATAAACCCGGCATCCTGGAGTCAATATAACTTACGAAAATAGTTAGTCGTTATATAGTTTTCGATTTTATCGAATGGATAACTAGGTAGCTGAACCGCATTTGAAAAATCATTGTTTCACGCGACATCGAAAATATTTATTTAAGCTATTTGCAAGAAAGTATTTGAGTACGGTGTTTCTCAAAATTCAAGTTTGGAAAAATCGAAATATATAAATTCTGAAGAAGGAAAAAACGTAGAAGCAATTAATGAAAATCTTCCGGAGCTATTTTTTTGTATACCAAAATTTTTGTTTTGTAATAACTAAAATTGGTGTAAAAACAAAAAAAAAGCAGCTCTATATTTTTCATGGTCCTACATTATTTTCTGACCGCTGTTTGAAAAATCATAGAATTTGTATTATATTTTTTATCGACTTTTTAAGAAAAATTATGAAATTTTCCCTCAAATCAATCAAATTTTTATTTCGTCGTTTTTGAACTCTTCATAAAATTCATGCAGAATCACATATTTAAATGTTGGTACCTATTAAATCGCCGTATGTCAACTAATTCGGTAGGTGCGGCGATTATCATGTTGTAAACTGTTGATGAAATTATTATCACACTTGAACTGATGCACATCCGTATATTAAGTGGAAAAAAATCATGGAAAAAAAACTTTGCTATTTGAGAAATTTTTGACTGTGCACAGTTATAAGGAAACTCATGAGCGGAGTACACTCGCAAATAAATGTTGTTTATTAATATCTTCTTTAATAAAAATTCTAAAGTCGGGTTAAGTTGGAAATTGATGCACAGTGAAAAGTGGTTTTTTGTATTTTNAACTAAAGTTAGTTATGTTTAGAAAATAAAAATGTGAACGTTTGTAAGAATGAACACTTTAATTGAAAATGAAAATTAATAAATTAAATTTCCACATTTTTCTTCTTTCAAATATTGCTCTTAAAAAATGTACCAATATGCTGGACTTATGCCACCCCCTAAAACTCACTACCGCATTTTACAATCTTGCATGATCTTAAATTTTGCGGGACAGTTTAAATAAACATTTAAAGTTTTTCCAAGCAAATTTGAACAGAATCATGTATGTTACGCCTTTTTCTTATGTTTTGTTGTCTTTTTTAGCCTATATCCCTTTATCACCTTTTGGTTAGAATGCGTAGCCACTACTCCTTTTAACGTGTGATTTTAACGTTGTGGCTACGCATTCTAACCAAAAGGTGATAAAGGGATATCTGAGCGTCCTGGGCCGAACTCCGGGGTTTAACAGCCAAAGGGGTTAACAGCTCCGGGATTAGCAGCCAAGTCATTCGAGGAAATTTCGCTAATTTTGTTGACAACTCTCACCTAAGCGAATTCTTGAAATGAGTAGATCTGATCTACTGGATCACGTAATCGTGAGAAAGCGAATGTTGAAATTTACATTGCGCAAATAACTACAATGCCGAAGATTAAAATTGGTGCTTTGCGGCGGTGCCATTTCCGCCTCAATTACTGATAGAATCAATCCAATTCATGCCGGAAAAAGACCGGAGCACAATTACTAAAAAATTTCTCAAACGTATTCTCAAACCCCAAATTGATGTGGAATAGTATTTCAAAGTCATCGCATTGCTTTGAAGGTATAACCAAAATAATTCCTCAAGTCGACATTCTCATGACGGTATAACAACTATTTTAAATTTAAGAACACGAAGGGCACACTAGAGCAAAATTAGTTTCACCCTCTATCGCCCTGCCTGTATATCATGTCCCCATGGTTGCTTCTACCGCCATCAGAAAATCGATCACAGAATATATTTTGCTGATATTTTCGACGCGATGCGATGACGTTAAAATTCTACTTGACATTATTTTGAGGTTATCGACCGTATCAGGGACAATTCAATAATTCGCCCGGTTTCACCCTTTGGCGCCTTCGGCTGTGAAAACTGATTCTTGCAAAGCCGCGAGATCATCACCGATCGTTTTTTTCTTGATCAATTTAGTTAATATTTTCATTTTGACGAACCATTTCGCTCAAAAACTACCCCCTGGAATAAACATGAAATTAAGAGGTGCGAATTCAAATCGCTATAAAATGCCGCAAAGTGTCATAAGGTTTTAATCTAAAAAAATCCCAAACAACTTATCGAAAAATTATTTAAATATATTCCTTACGCGTTCCAATAAATCTCCATATTCACAGAATGAGGCCATCGTTGCAATTCCAAGGCTGATTTCAATCATAGAAACACCACACATGACAATAAATAACCAAAAACCTAATATGAATTTAGTTTTACCAGATTTCAGTACCGTACAGTACCTAATACATTCTGACGAGAAATCCAAATTTCTGTGACTTTGTCGCCATTTCGTGTGATCAAAAGAAATGTGAAAGTGATCAGATAAAAGGCAGCAAAAGAAGTCAGGAAGCATACGGACATTATAAATTTTGGAAATGGACACTTTATAAGGGAAATAAAATATATTAACCGAATGATATTAAAAGGGATTATTGGACTGATCTAGCTTGCAATTTTGAAGTCCTGTAGTAAGGTTAAAATCAGTCGGTAAAATTCCAGAAATTTCTTCATGGGCTGAAAATGGAAAAACAGCTATCTAGGGCTTCAGCAATTTGTGATTTTATCCTAAATATAGTCCAGTTTGAGTTTTCCTGTTTGATCTGGTGAATAAGTTGTACTTTAATAACATTAATTATACTATTATCAGTACTCAATTAAACACTGTACTAGACTGAACTAGCAAAGACCAGCTAGACTTTATTCAGGATATCATTTTCATAAAATTAATAATGATAATATTTAAAGTTACATTTCAATTTTGAAAACGATGAAATTGTGGTGATCAATTTGTTCATACCGTGCTCTTCATTAACAAGTTTATCACTTCAAAACAGACACTTTTAAGCATTACAGTCACAATTAGTTAAAAATGAGTATTGTTTTTATTTTCTGACTTAGGTCAAAGTCTCCAACTTTTTCATTTGAGTGTACCATTTTTTCTTGAGAGCCAACTCACAATCTGAAATTTTCCGACCAATACAACGCTCTTTATCTAATTTTTTTCTATATTTCTAGTGCTTTAATTTTATATCCCAAATGATACAGTGAAAATTCCACTTGATAACTTGAACGTTGTTCTATGATTTTAAATATTGCAGTGTTGTTTTTCAAACGATGAAATTTTTTTTGATAAACCTCAAATCATAGAACACCATCAATAAAATAATCCAACAACCATAGGCCCAAATATTGTATTTTCATTGAACGGATTTCTATAGATTAAAGTAATTCCGATTGGGAGAGTGATCATTCCAGTGATAAAATGCACAAAAGTATGTTTTCCAGAGTTTATTGATCCGAAACGAGGTATTTCAAAATAGTGTTAAATAAAAAACATCTTGAAATAATCAAGTTTGAGTGAGACCTGTGATTTTGAATATTTCAGTATTTTGAGAAACAAGTATTTTTAATTTGTTAAAAGCATTCAGTTATTGACTCCCACAATTAAATCAGATTTGTTTGTGAAGTATTAAACTTTTCGAATGATAATTATAAATTTTTACAGAAAATAATGTTCTTGAATTTTGTTCTATATAATTTTTCTATAGTATAATTAATTAGAGTATACGGTATATACCGTATACCATTTTAATGGATAATTTTTTTGTTCGACTTTTTAAAAAGCCTATCTTTAACTCTAGATATATAAGTAGACGGAAAATATTCATTATTATTTATGAAAATTTCTAAAAGATCTTTAAAATATTTTGAAATTTATTATTTCATTGACTACGTTATAATTAAGAAGTGTATTTCTAGCAAATCTTGTGATATCAACACAACCATATTTCAATTGTATACGTTTTCAATCGTGTATAAGAAAAGTTTTAAGGCCTACGCAATTTTCATGACAAAAATTAGGGTGAGAAAAATCGATGAAAATGGTATACGTCCAATTAATTCGCTGATTCTTTTCAACCAATTTCTCAACGGAAAACACACACAAAATTTTTTTTGAAACACCTTGCAAAACCATCCATTTCTGACCATCTGGTTTTAACTAATTTCTTTTAAATAATGATTAAAAAGATAATTTCAGTTTCTCCCGGTTAATGTTTAAGCGTTGGAGATAACGCGACCGCAAAAATTTCCGAACGTTTCAAAAGTTTTCTTCGACCTCAGTGACACCAAAATACAATTTTTCTTGATCAAGCTCAGGGTTTTTATGTCAAATAACGAAATAATGGCTCTCATCAGTCAAGTATATAAAGTCTTGATGTGACATGTCATGACACTATATTCCTCTACGAGGAACATAGATATTTTCTAGTTTGGTCTAGTACATTCGTACTACTTAAACGTACATAATGTACTAGACCAAACTAGAAAATATCCATCTTCCTCGTAAGGGGATATTAACTGAGTTTTCAAGAATCTTATGATTCGAATGCTGTTGGAAAATTTTCGGTGACATGTTGCATTAATATAAAGTCTAGTTTGCAAAAAATTTATATTTCGTGAAAACATTTGGAACAAACATTTTCTTATTATTATCAAAAAAAAAGTTTGTGATAAATTTGAAATATAACTATATTTTCGCGGTTTTACGAAATCGGACAAGTATACTAACTTCTGTTTTAATGCTGACTTTGCTTGACATCATATCTCCAGGTCTCACACTACAAGGTCTCGCACTTCCAGGTCTTACACTATCAGGTCTCACACTACCAATTCTCACACTACCAGTCCTCACACAACTAGGTCTCACACTACCCATTACTTTTTTAAAACAACCTTATCAGTTTTTTAATAAATATTTTTACCTTTTTATTAGTTTAAACTTATATCAGACATCCCAATTAAAAGATTCAAATTAAAACTTTTATTAAACTTTTTAATATGAACAAAAATGATCATAGCAACGAGCGATTTCACTACAAGATTTTGCAAAGCCCCAAAAATTATCTGAAATATGTCAATTTTTAATTTTTCATCAATCGGGTAATCAAACTAAGTTTAATTTAGCTCATCAACGAAGAAAAATCTGTCTTTTAGTAAAAACTCATTATATATGTTGAACATATGATGTTCGTTTCGATTCATTATATACTAACTACTTTATGGAGCTAAATCATTACTAATTTAACATCATTAAGTGGCCAATTTTTGAAGACTTTATGATATTTAATTACTCAGTCATGCTTTAACTCCATAAAGTATTTTTGGAGTTAAAAAACTTTTTTTTTCACTATTTAATGAAAGAAAATGTATTTTTTTTGTAAGAAAATGGAAAAATATTTAGTGGAAAAAAAATATTTTTTGCGTAATTAAATGGAAAAATTATAATTTTGTACTTGATTAAAATAATCATTTTTATTTTATCGCAATGATACTTACTCCAAGCTAAGCAAAAAAGGGCACTGGCCCTTTTGGCTCGATTAATAACAGAAAGTGACAAAATAGTGAACAAATATTAATTTTTACAAACGAACAATAAGGGATAGACCCATAGGCACTTTTCGACTATTGGAACTAGTGGCGATGCAGTAAATAGTATACCTTAGCAGTGTTTTTGATCAGTTTTTATATCAAAACGTCCAAANCATTAAATATCTCGAGACCAAATAGAATATAAGGCGTACATTATAAGCAGCGTATAATTAGATTCATAATTTAACATTGAATCAAAAAATTTCTAGAAAAACCTGAAATTTTTGACTGAAAATTCTGTCGTTAATAATAACGAAACAACTAAAATAGGCAGGTTAAGGTATAACATAGTACATAGTAAAACCTTATATCATCGAAAATTTTTATAAGAACAATTTGGCAATATTGAGTTCTTTCGGCGATATGGTGACAAAAATAAATTTTTCGGTTAAAAATAAAAAAAAAACGCGTGACCATTCCAAATGACGTCTAATCAATTCTTATTCAATTTAATAAGACTTTTAATAGCAGGTGCAAATGTAAAATACCAAAATATGTAGAATAACGCAATCCATTGAATGTTCCGATGAGAGATTACTAAGGAAAGTATTTTCCTAAAAAATTAAACTCATTGGTCGATTTGTTCGACACGCCTTGGCGCGCGCGTCAGTTTAGATTATGTTACATAGTTTATGTGGCATAATTTATGGCCAGATTTTGAATTTTGGAACTACTCTTGATGCTAATAAAACTGAAACGGACTTATTTGTTTTGATTATCATATCCCGTATTCACACTTTTGTCAATATCCCGGCCCTGCTACTTAAAACACACTACGTTTCCTAATCAGGGCCGGGATATTCACAAAAGTGTGAATAGGAGATAAAGAAATCAAGCTCTTCCCGATAACGGAAAAGTAAAGTCAAACTGAATCAGTTTAAACTGATTTAGTTTAATTTTTCTCCACCTATCAAATACATTTTTCATTTATGTCAAACCTGAATTCATCTCTAGACTCCACGATCTAAGACGACTGATTTAATAACCTGGACTTATTCCGTTCTCAGTCACATTAAGGTTTAAAAGCTATAATTTTAATTAAGTGATGAACTTTACTTACTGTATCTTGTAATTTTTTGTTGTGTTTTTTAGACATAAAATATTTATTTTTTATTTTATCAAAGATAGTTTTTTATTGACGTTTCGGCTTTACAGCCATCATCGATGTAAAAGCGAAATTTTTTTTTCGAAAACGATGCGAAAAAGTTGGTTTGCTGACCCACTTTTCGCATCGTTTTCGCTTAATAACTTTTTCTCTTTCACATTGATAATGGCTGTTAAGCCGAAACGTCAGTAAAAAACAATCTATGATAAAATAAAAAATAAATGTATCTTGTTATGAGATGTAAGGATTAAACAAGCTGATTAAAAATTTGTCACGCCTTCAAAGATCTCCGGTTAAGAGAGTTTACAAATTTAAACCGTTAGAAATTGAATAGTAGCTTCGAACTTTTAAAACAGTTTACAACAAACTTTTCGTCGTGAATTCATTTGAAATTAAAAATAATCTTCAAAGTTTAAAAAACTTTTGTGATATCAGAATTTGAGTTAGTATTTGTCTCATATTTTAATTCATCAGTCAAGCAAAAATATTGCGATAATTATTTGTGTTATTTCGCGAAACCTGAAAATTTCAGGCTGAAATGAGCGAATTAAGGTGTTTCAAAAGGGTTCATTAGGTTATTATTCAGCTGTTTAAATACACTTTTTCTTAAATCAAAGAAAGGTCGGTTTTCGCAACGAAAATTGAGTTTTTCGTTGAAAACTTTATCTGAAATCACATGGTTGATTGAGCAATAAAGATAGAATATCAATTTGATCAGATTTTTAATAAGCTTGTTTGAGACCAAATTGGTAGTGCTTCCGTGAGGTGATAATTAAAAATTGATAATTTCAGCTTCGCATGATGAACGTGCAAAAAATAATCAGATTTTGATTTCTCTTCAATTTTTATGCACAATCAAGCTTGATTTTATAAAAATCTAGTACCTTGATCTTATATTAAAATAAATTTGAAGTTTGATTTGTATTGTACCGCTTTTCGATGTGACGGTTTTCATTTTTAATTACGATGACTCATTTAAAGTATTAATTTGTATAATTTAGCTAGAAATTTCACCTTGATTTTTGTAAGAATGTTTTCTGGCGTACTTCCGGCCTCAGAATAAGGCATATGATGCCAGAAATTTTTAGGCGCGAAATATTTTCCGAAGGTTATTATTACTGCGTATATCATAAGACATCTGCAAAACTTTCTGAATGATAATCAGAAAGTGGAATTTTTTTTTAATAACATTTAAAAGTAACTGTGAATGAGTTTGTGCTTTTTAAAATTTTGACGCTTAGTTCTCAAGTGATAAGAAAATTTAGGTATAAGACTGAATTTGATTGATTTAACCCTGGAACACTTTAGCTACTCTACGTACTCTGTACAACAGAGTAGGCTGAATAACAAATTCTGTCTTGAAATTTGTTGGAATTATTTTATGTTATTTGATGCCAAATATAATCACTAGGAATTTTTATCTGAAAGTTACATTTCTAAAATGTTTTATATAAATTACATTTCTAATATTTTTTATATTCGAATTTCTTTTTTGTAAATCTCATCAAAAATACTTTACGTTTGATTATTTGATTTTTCGTATGATGATCAGTACTCTTTGACGTTTTTCCGTAAATGATTTGATCAAGGATGACTATCTAACTCAAAAATTCATAAATTATAATTTTATGAGTTGTCATTTTGAAAAATTGGAAAATACTGGAGAAAGCGGAAGTAAAATTTTCGGGCCGAAAATACGTTTGATTAAGTCTATCATTCAAAAAGTTTTCTGACTTAAAAGAACTTTAAAAAGAAATCAAAAACATTTATGATTTGAAAAGAAACGTCGGAAACTTTGAATAAAAACAGTTTGGACAAAAAGGTAAAACGGAAGTTTTCTAGTTTTTGGTTCAATCAAATTCCCGAATAATTTTATGTTTCTTTGTTCTGTCAAGAATCTAAACTTAAGATAACGTATTTTTAAATGATAGAACTTATCAAACGTTTTTTTCGGCGCGAAAATTTCGCTGACATGAGATTCGTGTCAATTATTTGACAAGGCTAGCTATGAGTTAAAGAAGTCACCCAAAAAAGTTACTCGTTACAACAAACAAATGTACAGTATGTAAAAAATTGTTCGAGACCAACAAGGGAAATTTATTTGAATCAAAACCTATAATTGGCAGGAAAATAACCTTCAATCCAGAGGAAATTTGAGCTTTTGGTCTCGAACAATTTTTTTTATATACTGTATAATCAATCGAAATTGCCCGAAAACCCTGAACTGATGATGAGAAAAATACAAAAGCCCGAAAACTGTTTTTCAACAAAAAAACTATTACTTTTCCCATGACAGTAGTAAAAAGGGTGTTTACATCTTCTGTTTTTGGGAACGACTTATCTGACCAAGTTCTTAGATACCCTAAAACGACCAACCATATTCAGAGGTATTGGTTTGCAGGAGCAGGCTAAATTAGTACAGAGTTAAAATTTCGGAGATTTTAATTTTTGTAAATAAAGAAAAAAATTTGTTTTGAAAAAGCTGATTTTCTTGTTCGCAATCAAATTTAAGTTTCTTACAGTGTTTTTTCCAACGGAAAACAAATTTCAGAATGACTTATCTCGAAATTAGCATATTAAAAATGCATTTACTCACCGAAGCATAAGAAAAAGTTCCCCCAAGGCATAATATCCTTTCAGGAGGGTACAATTTGCACACTCACAGCACCAAAACGGTTCATCCAATTTATAAATTTTAATTGAACTATAATTTTGGGAACTTTATTCCAATATATAATTTTCAATAAATTGAAAAAAAAGTATTTTAACTTTCAAAATTTGAGTTGAAAAAAGTTGGTAAGTTGAAGTCCTCGCCACATCATTCAATTTTCAAAAGTCACTCCCAAAAAAAATCCGCTCCAGATATGTCTAGGATGCTAATTTTTTGTGCAAATCGTACTCAAAACACTTTTTAAAATCTTGGCTTATTTTAAATTTCAACTCCAGATTGAAATCAAAAGTCATTTGTTCGGAAGTAAGACTTTAAGGGTATGGTGGTTCCTGATTTGACATTTTCTCGATAAAATATTAGCAAAACAAGGCCTCGAGGATATAATTCAGATAAGCCAATTTTGAGAACTACCCTTCAGCTTGCGTCAAAAATTAGCGAAAAATGTTTTATATGCTTACACTTTGTGACACATAACTTATGTGACATAAGCGAAACAAGAAGACATAACGCAAAACGGAAAATCTCCTCCCAGGTTTTATTATGAAAGAAACCTAAATTTTATAACAACCTGTATAATTATTATCCAAAACTTTACAGCGACGTTTTTGTCGATAAGTGCCATATTTTTTCTAAAATATGCAAAAAAACGCCGTTTTTTTGACATTACGCCTCGAAAAATCTATCTCCTACCAGGTTTAATTTGCAAATTGGCTCAAAATTTTTCAAAAGCTAGTTCAAAACAAATAGAAACTTTACAGAGTCGTTTTTTGCAATTTCGACCTCAAACTAAAAATATGAAATTTTCAAGGTCACGTGAAAAAATTTTCAAAAAAAATGTGCTTGGATTTTTTCGGAAGTAGGCTCAAAAAAAGCTGGAGAAACACTGAAGAGAGAAGGTGTGGGGCTGGGACGTCAACCCGATAATTTTGAAGTGTAGTGGTCAAATTGACACAAACATTATTTTTGAGCATATTTTTGAGAAAAATAATCGAAAAAACTCAAAATTTTCGAAAACTTTTTTGTTGTCATTATTTGGTTGTTTTATGCGTTCAAAACATAAACAATTGCTTTGGTTCATTTTTATGACATAATAACTGCAGAAAATGTAGGAGCAGGGATACCCTTATTAAGGGTTAATGACTTCAATGAAATTTTGAAAATACAGGCCAATAAAGGGCCAAACAAAAATTTTTGATGCTCAGAATCGGTTATCTCGAGGTTTGTTTTGAAAAATTTATCTTGTAAAGTCACAAAATGTTTGTCTTTCCTCATTGTTTTGTTTTGCGACTTTCCACTATTTGGGCGTACGCCATTAGCTATCATTTAACGTCACCCGCCTACGTCTTGCGAGCTTCAAATGACACCTCTTTTGCGGGAATAACATTCGGACGGGCGTACAATGCCCGAAACCTACTCTGAATAATAAGAATGGGATCGGTTTTGAGGGCATAAATTGTAGGAAAGTTTGCCAGTTGGCTCCCTACTTATGCCCAGGCTGCGCAAATATAAAAAGTTCAAACGATGCTTTCTATCTGAAAATGCGAATAATCTAGGTCCAAATTGCGGCGCGAAATAAAAATCTAAAATTTTCCAGAAATTTACCGGTAAAAATGACGGTCTATATTTGGAATTGAACGGGTATTTTTGTTAAATTGGTATTTTAAAAATAAACGGTTATACGGTGTATTATAACCTCAGAATCCAATATTCTCCAATTTTTCTTATCTCTTTTTACATTCTGCCTTGGAATTGGTAAAAATTATAAACGTTTATTCACAAAATTCATTATAAAACCTTCATTTACCGGCTTCGGGCCCAGATAACTGTGTTACAATGTCAAATTGTCTTGCAGCTTCAGTGATTGTAGTAACTCCGTCATATTCGCCAAGAGCTACCAACATTCGTTGATCAAAAGCAAATTTAAAATCTGGGAAACCCTTTTCATAGAATGAAAATTATTTGGGATTTGGCCACTATTTTCACACAATTTTTGATCGTAAAATAATATTGATGATCTATTATTTTAAATTTGTTTACAATTATCGGTTAAATGAAAAAAGTCTACAGTTCCCTACAAACTATAGGCTATAGTGTTTTTTACTCAACTAGCCAATATTTGGGCCTACGCAATGCTATCATTTTATGTCCTCCGCCTACGCCCAAGCGAATGTAATGACACCTCTTTTGCGGGAAAAACATTCCCGTGGGCGTAGTACGCCCGGCGTAATTGAAATTTGTTTATAAAATTTAAGCCAGACTTAATCGGCCAAAAAAATAAAATGATTTTAGTTTCACATCTCTCAGATGTCAAGTTCGGCAAATTGGAGACTTCAGATACTCAAATGAAAAGTAATTTTTCTCCCTCACTACACATCTGATCACTAAAATTATTTTTGCAGAAATATACGGTTTTATAGAGCTTTAATCCAGCCTAGCCGATTTCCTTCGGTACTTATCGTTAAAAAAATATTTTTTTAAGCATATCAGCTGAGAAAATCGGCTCGGCTGTATTTAAGCTCTACGAGAGCTTATATTTTTCAAAAAAATAATTTAAATGATTATATCATATTATATGATTCATATAATATAATTTATTTGTATTGTGATTAAGGGTGTGGGGGACGATATCTCAGCTTCAAGTATAATACTTTTTGATACACCTATTTTGTAGAGAATTTTCTGCCAAGTTTTTTCACTTATAAGATTTTTTTTGGTTTTGAGATTTTTAAAGAAAAGTCGGTTTTTCGGGAGTTGAAATTAAAGGTTAAATTAAGGGTGACGATAATTGAGATTTCTCAGATAACTTTTTTGATTGCCCTATTTTGTAGAGAATTTGTCACTGAGTTTTCTAACTCCCAAGATTTTTTTCAAAAAAAGTAGTGTTTAGAAAATTTATAGTTCAGAATTTCACCAAAAACTAGAAATTCACAAGTCGTTCCTGAGACTTTGGAGAGGAAAATTGGAAAAAGCTACCGTTCGGACCTTAATCCAGGCTTTGCGGTGAAGTTGATGTACAAATTGAAAATTTTCCATATATTTTCAAGGAGGAGTAGGCTTTTGCGTGAGGCTCCCAAATACGCTGTTTTGACCACTAGGGGCAAATTTTTAAAAATTTTCTACCGCTCGGAGATGCGCATTATATTTGGAAGTTAAATTGCAAATAACAAGTAAAAATGATGAGAAATGAATGAGGAGTAGGCTTTTCAGCATTTTAAGACGCCTACTAAAAACCATTTTCTGAGCGTAGGTTGAGGTATCAGATGCTTTGAATAGTATTGGCAACTTCCTTCCTTAAGGGTTGTACTACGTATTTGGAAAAAAATAATTATTTCTGAAGCCAGTTTTCTCCGAAACTTTGCTTGAAAATGTGTAAAAAAGAGAGGTAACCGACGGGTTTTACTGATTTTCAAACGTCAGTCCTGAGCTACCGCCGGCAATATTTAGGAGATATTTGTTTGAAATTTTCAAAAAATGGTGTCAGAAGTTTTTTGTATGACCGGACCGGCCGGTAGCATACCGTCCAAAAGTGATTTTTTCCATTTTTTGGTACAACTTTATCTAGCTCCTGGATATCAAAATTTTTTTTTTTTCAGTATAAACTTTAATTTGTGAGCTTAACAGCCGTACAAAGCCTGATTTTCAAAATTTCTTGTTATTTAGAGAAATTTCCAAAATAAATGGGTGTTTTTTGCACATGTTCGCTGGTACCAAATCATTTAGTCTAACAATATCAGATTTTTTTTTAAAGAAAAGCACTCTTTAAAAGTGTGCAAAGCGAGGAGATACAAAGAGTTTTTTATTTTTTTTCTCATTAGCTTTTTAGAGGCACTCAAAGTTTATTTACCCTCAAATTCGTCAAAAATAGGAGTTTGAAGAAAAATTCCAAAACTTTTTTTGAGTAAAAATCATAATTTTTATACATTTTTGCAGTAAGTTGCACAATAAAAATTAGTTGTAAAATAGTCAGATCCAATGTCTAGATCACGGAGAAAAAGTTAATTACCTAAAAAAATACTGAGAAAAAATTCCATTATTATGCAAAATTCGGAAAAATTTTCATCGAAATTCATCTTTTTTAGGTTTTTATAAGCAACCGTTAACAAAAATAAGAATGCACTAAAATCAGCTTTCTATCACTTCTGAGTCTCGAGAAACAGCCTCGTCGTTTACCCCAAATTTCTGGATCTAAGAAAATATTTGGAAATTTTTTTTCGAATTTAAAATTTTTCATTGTCATTTCCAAGATCTAATTCACAGTGATCTAATGCAACAAATTAGAGCAAAAGAGTTATCACTTCAAGAGATACAGTGCAGTTAACCCGTGTGAGCACAACACCTATATATAAGTGACTGCATATTTAATTCATCTAAAATATGCAAAAAACCATCGTAGAATTGTCTCCTTCGAATACATTATAAGAATTTTGCAAGGATTTCAAAAAGTGACTTATTTTTTTTTCGCGAAATTTTTGTTCAAAATTTTACGGAGGGTTGATTTTTTGAGATTTTTTCCAATCTTTTACCCCTAAAAAAATTAAATGCGACCTATTGGCGTCAATTAAAATTTGAAAATAGCCAGTTTTTAGGAAAGTGTTTTGTCCATGGTTGACACTCAAAACAAAAATTAATTGGTTACAGGAACAGGATATTTTTTTTCAAAAGTGATATTTCAAAATTTTCAATTTTAAGTATTTCACGAAAAATATTTTAATTATTAAAAAATTAATTCGAGCAATTAAATATTGTCCACAGAGTCACTTGATTAGTATATCGACCCAGAAATAATATCAGAAGTGTTACGTATCTGCTTTTATAGGGGAAAATAACCATTTTTATTTAAAAATTGTGATTTTTTCATCAAAATTTTAAACCTATTTAAAAAATAATTTTTGATTGATTATATATAAATCAAATCTGAAAAAACGATGACATAGGTCAGATCATTGTGCATCCATTCCAATACCAAAAAATAAAAAAATTGTGAACACGACTGTGAGCTTGTATCACCTGATATGCTGTACCTTGCTCTTATCAGTAAATTTTCTAGAACTAAAAATCAAAATTCTGAATATCAATGTCGGATGCAAAAATATATCGTTTGAACTTCCTTATGCAAAAAAAATGAAACTCTAACTACCTTGGGCTTTCTGTAATAGGCGGTTGAACAGTCACCTATATATAGGTGTCGGTGCCTTGGCGGAACTTTTTTCTTGTGCTCACACGGTTAAGGAAAATAAAACTTTGAAAATATAGAAAATTTTTGAAAAATTTTTGACATCGAAATTTTATATTTTTAGAAGAAACCAGCCACGAAAATGACAATGCAACTAAAATTAGCTTCCTATCACTTCTGAGTTCGAGATACGAGCCTCCGTCGGTTACCCCCTTAAGAACAATTATTTTGAACTTTTTGGTTTTTGAAGTCTTCTAGTCGCCGAACTTGACTTCATAGAGATAAAAGATTACCACCACTGTGATTTTTGGCCAAATTAGTCTACCTACAAAATAAGGGGGTTGGATATGTCAATTGTTGTAATTGCTGGGTGTTTATTTCGATTTTCGTAATTCGCGAATTTTTACTCAAAAAATAGACTTTAATATCGAAATAGCGAATTTATATTAGTCGCAATCGATTTTTAGACCCGATTTACTCAGAAATGATACTTTTTTGTGCTAGCAAATTGGCATGTCCAACCCCCTTAAGATACAAATCTGAGTGAATACTACCCCGATAATTGTGTAAGGTCCGTAATGACTGAAAAAGGGGAATAGACAAGCCGGAGCTCGAACCCGGGGCTCTCTCATTATGATTTGAGTGTGTTAATCTTCTAGGTAGTCGGATTTCTCGCTTATGAAGCGAATAAGTCGCTCGACCTAATCGCACCTGATAATTGCGTGGGTGGACACAAACTTTTATGGATAAATAGCTGGTGAATTTGAGAAATGTCTAGTTCGTGACTTCCGACTAAACGCTCGATTTTTATCGGAAAATATGACGTTATAATTATGTTTTTGTTTATAATGCTCACTCCGACCTTTGTATCATACATGAATGGCATAGCACCCAAAAATATAAGACCAGTGGTTCCAAATAAGCCAGGGTTCGCCTGCTCAATTTTTGATACCGAATCGCAGAGAGAGCCTTGACATATCAAGTACTTTTCACAACCAACACAATCAAGACCAAGGAAAGCTCTTTCGACTTCATAAACAACAGACACCCAGTCGTCTTTACCGGAAATCTGTAAAATAGGTTTTAATTTTGTCGTTATAACACGATTATAGGACAGCCGATTATTGCATAAGGGACGATTTGAAATAAGAAATTTCAAAACTCAAAAATGGGTGTCAAAAATTTCTTATTTCAAATCGTCAGGAGGAAACATTCCTGGGAATTATATCGCTTCTGAAGTTGAAAAACTACTCGAAGATAATACGATTTTTTTATTGATAGGTTGTCCAAACCGTTAAAAAATACCCAAACATATCGAAAAACAAATCCGACAAAAAAATGTCCAATCGGCTCATTTTCTTTCACAAATTTATAATAAAAAACTGTTTGTCATTTAGAGCTATATTTTCAATCGCGTGACCAGGAATCGGCAAAACTAGATTGGATCGTGTTGGAATAAGGATCGGATCGTAACGTTTTTTCGATTTGATCAAATAAACTCGTTAGTTGGGTAGCAGTTGATCGGATACTATACGATTGAAATTTAAGAGACGGTGGATCCGATCCGATATAGTTTTTGGATCTAGTAGTTTAATATAATTGACAAATATGTTAGTTTTAAGGTAAGTGTTTTGTACATGCAGTACGCAAAAAAATTCAATAACGGATTTTGTTGTTTATGTGAAATTTATGTCGAGCAAATGACCAGATTTGCACTAAACATAACGAAAACTAAGATTTATTTTTCTTGCCAAAATTTGTATATTTGTTGAAAAATTGCTTTTACGGGGGTGGTCATCAATAATTCGGAGTCAAGAACAAATTTTATCGAGATGATTATCTTAATGAAAATTTTGGTGGTCTTTTTTTCCTATACAATGTCAGGAAAGAACTTTTCGATTGTTTTGTAAATATTGCTGGGGACCTATCTATAGATTTTTCTTAAAATTTATCAATTTTTGGAAAATCGAAACAAGATTTATTAAAAAACGAGACCCAACTCCGACAAAAGCGTCCCTGGGGCTTTGCACGGACTCATCAGCTACACATTCATGTAGGTTCGAGTGTGTAAATTTTAAATCAAGGGAGGAGATACATTTATAATGAGATCCCTAAAATAGGGTCAAAATACGATTTTTTGATAATGATGAAGCCAAAACCAAGAATTTTTCAAAAATCGCTCATGGGGGCCCACGTTCTCTCCGGTTACTTTGAGCTATAAATCATTGTTATACCTAGAAAACTCAGGAAGGAGATACATTTTCAAAACAAAATTCTATCAGTAAGCCGTCTGAATCGGACGAGTCATCTGTCACACTCAAATATTTTAGGTGCAAGATTTTTGTTAAAATATATTAAACGCAGGTCATATTTGGTCGAGCATTTGTACTGCTCCGGCAATTGGCCATTGAAAACCCCGATTTTCCACTTAATTCATTACGACCCCGGGGGTCACCCCCCCCCTTAATCTGACAAAGTTATGATTACCTTTACAGGCCTTGACGCTGTAGCCGCTATGACATCATAAAACGAATCTGTATTGATATATTGAATAAATTGACTGTATGCATTTTCAGAATATTTATCTACACTACCATCTTCTCTAGTGACATCTCCTGTCAAGTAAACAACATTTCTCTGTTGAGCTCTTACCAAGGTCCCCAGAAATAAAACTAAAATTAACATTTTGAGTAAAATTTTGTAACTTCAATTTGAAGATTTATACATAATAAAGACGGGAATCTAACATACGTTGCAACGCGTTGGTACGATTATCAAGTTTACATAACTTTTTTTTAATCTCGAATACTTTCTAATTAAATAATAATCTTTCGAGGGAGTGATACAGCTGCCCGAAATTCCAGTTAAAATTGAGTTTCAATATCTTTTTCTGTGATGCACTTCTGAATTGAATTATTATGCACCTCCTGAGTTTCAATTGGCATCGAGACCAAAAGTGATTTATTTAAAAATTCTATAATTGTTTTAATTTGCAAGATGATAGTGCGCTGGGAGCGGTTTCATCGGATTTAGTACAACGAATCACTTTTGGTCTCGACGTAACTTGAAATTAAGGCGGTAGTTGCAAACCACGTTGATGTACGAAAAGAAAAATATTTATAGTATATGGGAATTTAAAAATATCTCAGAATGTTGCTTGGACAGGGCTCCGTCGTTTTGTACCCAATTTTAGCAGATGGTCAAATTTTACCAGATTTTTGGGTAGATTTCTGCGAGATAGTTTCCTAAGCAATTAGTTTCCTAAGCAATTCAAAGAATTTCTCACTCGATTTTCGAGTTTTCGANNTTATGTTATCGCAAAAATTTCTAAAAAAAGATATATTTACGTTTAATTTCAAAAATAATTAAAAGTACTATTTATTTCGAAAATAAATAATAATAAATATAAATTTTAAAATAAAATATGATAAATTAAAAACTAAATAAAAGTACAATTAATATCGAAACCCTCCAGGAATTGTTCGAAACCCACATAAACTTATTGATAAATCAGGTGTGGATAACCTGCTGTGAGGATTAATCGAGCATTTTATGTACAATATAAATTTATCATATTATTATTAAAGACCGTGACAAAACTTATTGTTGAAAACAAAACGTGCGTATTTTTATCCCCTGTGATGTGGAAATAATGTGGTGCACCAGTTAACCCTGTAATTCCATGAAACTGGTTTTGAAATTAATACAAAATATTGTTGTCTACTAAAAATGTTGTTAGAAATATATTTTTTTATTTTGTTAGACATTTCTGAATTAAGCACTAGAATGTTTAAAACTGGCTATAGGGGCGTCCCAATATTGCCGAAAGTTTTTGCCAACAAATTTCGGCGATATTGGGCATTTTCCGCGATATTGGTACATTCCGCGATATGGGGACAGAAGTAAAAAATGACGTCATATGTCGAACAATTTTTTAATTTTATAAGGAGTTTCACAATAGGTTCGAATGACGTGAATCACTATAATGCGTAGAATTTAATACTTTACCAAACACGATCAAATAAAAGCTGAAAAGAGTGGGTTTCGAAAATTCAATCCTAAAAATGACGTCATTCATGACGCCCAAAAAGTAATTTGTAATATAATTCTCGAAAAATTCGGCGATATTGAGAATTTCTGGCGATGTTGGCGGTGAAATAGTCAAAATATAACGATTGAACTTATTATTATTTTTGAAACATTTTAAGGCTGACGAGATCCAAAAACCTGAAAAATGTGGGACAAATCTCGGACAGTCTAATTAGGTTGCTAAAAGTCAAAATTATAAATTGAAGTTAAATGTTTGAAGAATATATTTATTCATGAATTGTCATTAGAAAGTGAGCTCATAATCAGAATTTGTAATCAGATAAACATCGAGAATAAATATTCAATTTATTTTTATAAATATAAAGTGATTTTATCAAATTCAAACTATCTGGTATCCTACCTTGAAATGCATACTAAAAATATATGGTTGCAAATAAAAGCAATCATTATCTTTTCGAATCTAAAATAAAATTGGATTTACTTCTTGCTGATTTTCCGCATATTTTAGCGAACTTTATGATTAAAATCTGATGAAAGTGATTTCGTGCTGCTTTTCGCGGTGCAGTACTTACAAGTTAAAACAAAAACCGAGTGTTTTGCCGATTTGGATTTCGATAAATGGAAATTGATCTTTGCTTAGATTCCTTTTAACTCTTTAGATCAGCCGCGTTAACTCCTCAAAATATTTAAAAATGATTTAAAAATATGATATTTATTTAAAATGCGTATCTCCAACAATTATAACGTGTTTTAACTTATGATATTATTAAGGGTCTAGTGGTCGTGAACATAAACTATTTTTACGGTTTTTGTTGGCAAATATCTTGAAGACTATATATACCTATATATCCTGTTCAGAGGGAGTGAAAACAAACACCTTGAGAATGTCCAAGACTGGGAAATAACCGTCCCTGATCCACACTCACCCATCGCTTGATATCTCTTTTCTACACCACACTTATATCTCTCTCTCTGAATTTCGTGTTCACTCCCTCTAAACAGGATATTTTGGGACACAATAATTTAAAATATGGTAATATTTTAGCAAAAATCTCACATTCTGAAAAATATTGAAGATAACTGATTGCTCGACCAATCAGAAACAACCTTTAAAATAGAATGAAATTTTTTCGTGAAACGCATATTCCAACGGAAGTTTTATAGGTAGAAACTTTATTTTATGAATTATTTATGCACGAAAATGAATTAACTGAATTATTACCAAAAACTTATTAGGAAGTTTTTAACCAATCAGAAGGCTTAATTTTGATGAACAAGTAGAAAATAACATTTTTTATAATTTATCCGAGTACTTCGGGACAGGTTCTGGTATAATTTGACTAATACTGAAACTGGTATGAAAACTATTTAAAAAGTTTCAGTATAATTGATCTTTTTGGCTCAGATATTGAGGATTAAAAATTTTGGAGAGATCTAGAATAAATTGACTCAATACCGGTATTTTCGAAAATTTATTTTTAATTTCCCATTTTTTTATTCTTTGGATAGGAAAAAATAGCCTTTCGGATTATTTTTCAACAAACTAAACAAGTAAAACACCCGAATTTCGGACTAATTTTGCACAAACTATCTCCAAAAAACTTCGTCAAATTAACACGAAAAATGACAAACCACTTGGAAAATTGTTAAGTGAGAACGCATAAATACACATGAGTGACTATTACATGTGATAAATGGTCTCTGAAATTATTAGCATATTTTGGCGTCGAGTTCGGAGAATATTTAATAACCAGCATACGACGACCTTCGGTTTATCATCAGAAGAAAGTAAATTAGTTTTAATAATCGTTAAATATTTATGGTATTTCGACTACGAAAATAAGTCACTCAATCGTCCATAAATCGTCTGAATTATAAATTGCTGCACTTTTAACGCTAAATTATACCATCTTTTGAATTATTTATCAAAGGCTTGAATGTACATAGCCTAATTGAACCGAGAATCAATCTAAGTCGTACGTCTTAGTCTGCCGTGACAAGTTTAAATAAAACTGATCAGAATACTTTTTATTAAATTTATACAGAATTTAGCAGAAAATACGCAATAAAATACATAACTCATGCATAATATCACTATACAAATCCTTGGCGGACAAATCTGCCACGATTTTTTTTAAATTAAAGCTACGAGGAAAATGATTGAGCTTTAGAATGATGAGAAATAAGTTAATTTATTTTCGAAATTTGACTGACTGGAAACATTTTCAAAATGTCTCAAATTTTAGCTTATTTTCCTTGAGAATAGCTTGATAATTTTTTCAAATTTGAATAAATTTTTATCAAATGTCGAAAAATATACAGAGATTGTGAAAAGCTAACTAATTATCTAAAAAAATTGCAATTTTGTTTTTCACAATTTTTTTCGCAACCTTTAACAAAATAATCTTGGCAGATTTCTTATAAATTTCCGGAGAAAGGAAATATTAAAATCTTGGACGATTTGGAAAATCCTAATTTGCTTCAACCACCCCCTTAAAATGGCTTTAAATGCATTTGAAACAAATAAAATCCAATGAAGTGTAAAAACCTACTCAAAATTTTTCTTAAACCCCGGCTTCAAAGCCGAAAGTGCTTCAATTTGCAGGTGAAATTGATTTATAACTTTAAAGTTTTCCGAAGCTGAACTAACAAGAGTTTGATTTCGACATTGTCAGAGAAGAAAATTATTTTAATTTTTTACATACAGAACTGACTATTTTTTATCTATAATGTTTTTACTGCAGTATATCCTTATACCAACCGAACTCCATCTCAAAAACGTTTACTTTCTCTAAAGCGCGAGTTCGAATCCCACTAATGCTGTCTAAGTGATTGTTTAGCGGTCCGAATATCAAGCACCCTTGCTTATAATCATACTCAAGACAATCACTAAGACAACCCTAGTGGGATTCGAACACGCGCTATAAAGATAGTAATTTTTCTGTGCTCACACGGGTTAAAGGATATATCCACAATTAAAATATCTATTATTCAACTAAAGTCCCTCTCAGTAGTCAATAGGGTTTTTACCAGGTCTCGTTTAGGCATCGTTAACATTTCGGCTGTTGTGAACGACTCATCCAATCGAATTTCAGGTTAAAATGAAAACACATATTTAGATATAATCTAGAAATAATTGGTTCGAATCAGACTATTTTCAATTTTTTTAAATGTATAATAAAACTCAAATCTTTTTTGAAAAAAGATCCGATTCGGAATTATTTTTGTTGATATAGTTTTCAATAAATATGTGTGTCATTTTGAGCTATCTAAGAACTCCATCGAATAAGTCGTTTCCAAAAGCCGAAATGAAAGCCCATGCGGACACCCTATTTACTACTGAGAGGCACTTTGGGTAAGAAATGGATATCTTAAAATNNAGAACTTTGAAAATTCAGGAAATATAAATTCTTTATTAATTTTTATACACGGCGTCCTTAAAATTATTTCATGGAGTTTGTTTTCGTGACCTCCGATAGCATTACCTTGTAATCAAAAAAATAAATTAAAAAATTGTCCGGATTAAAAACCGTCGCCGAAGCTAATCTACTAATACCTGAAAAGAAAGTTCAGTTTCCAAACAATGTTTCTCAGTTAAATAAAGAAGAAACTGAATTATTTTCCATATTATCATATTATCCGAATTTTGCAAAGATTACTGTTAAACGTCTATAGGGTCACTGCCATGCAATTATCCTTTGAAATAAAGAAAAGAATTATGTCAAAATATTATATGATTTATTTAGTGGATCTGTCGTCTTATGATTAACCGATATTGTGGCAGAAAATAATGACTGTATTATCATGATCTTACTGGTCAAAAATTAACGAAAATTTACGATATTATAGTACTGAAAAACTTTAAAATTTTTTGTCGTGATCTGTTATTTGAATTGTTTTATAGGCCAATAAGCCCGAAATAACTGACCGTGATTTTTTATACTTTTTTAAAAAATTGAAATATTTGAACGGAAAAATTGTCTAAAAAATTGAAAAAATGGCTTTTTGAGGTTTAATTTTATATCAGGAGATAAAGTTCAAGGTTACTTTCGAGTTTATTTTATAAATTCGAAAAAACCACTGAACGAAATTTTGAGGTCGATTTTTATATAAGCGTATTAAAAACTATTGTTGTATTATGTTTACTTGTCCGCTAGTACGTTCATTAGTAACTTTACCGCAAAGTTCGTAGTGCACAATATTATATAAAAATTGTCAAATTTCGAGCACTTTATTTTTAACTCATCCGAAAGCAGGATTGTTTCTTAAAAAAAGTCGTATTTTTATTTCTGGTGAAGCATTAGAAAAATGAGTGACATGAGCCACCCTTATTATTTGAAATTCCCGGACATTTCCTCCAAATGATAAGTCATTAGTTTAAGTGAATTATTAAAATTTTGAGAAAATTCTGGTCACTCAATTAGGATAAATTAAACAATGAAAAAGTTCTCACGTGAAAAAAATTTCGTAGTTAGTTTATTTAACATCATTGGTAATTTTTGATAGCCCATCTTCACAATTCATGAATTATCTTAAAAGTGCCTATAAAAATTATTAAATGTTTGATTTTAAATTTAAAAAGTTGTGAAAAATTAGCAATAAATGTTCCATTTCAATATTATTTTTCGTGAATTCTAGTATATGTACTGTATAGTGCGTCTATGATATTTAAACTCTGAACTAAAAATAAGATAAATCTTGAGAATTATAAATATATCGAAACTTAGATGAGTTAATTAGTATGTCTTTTTATAATTAATAAATTATTAATAATCTCGCTTTTTTCATTATCAATAATTGTTAATTTTAAAAATTAGGAAACGTACCCTGCCCGCTCACTTTCACGTCTTAAAAACAACCCGCGGACACCCTAGTGATGTATTTAGGCGGAGAATTGTTGAAAATAGGCGGAGAATGGTCGGGGGCGTTTGGGCTGAATTGACGAGCGCCATCTGTTGACGGATACATGAATATCAGTCTCCAACTCCTCTGCCTAATGCCTAAAAAGTGAAGACAGCACTTTCTATAGTACAATTCAAATTCAGAGTTTTTTAATTCAATTACGAGATAAATATATACAGAAATATATATACGAAAAAGATAGTCAGAATACGAAAAGAAATATGAAGTTTATTATCATTTTATTGTCAGCGTCGCTGGTAAAGGTAATCACAGAAGAAAAATTAATATAACTGCTAGAAATCTACAGTGAAAATACTGATATTTTTTCAAAGATATTTTTTCAAAAAATTATTTAAGTAATATTGATAACGGGGTCTCCTCGCACATAATATGCCACATAGTTTATAGACTGAACAGAGAACCGAGTATTACTGACTCATTCTCTCAAACAAAGCGACGCCCAACTTCTATTTAGTGTTATAAGGGATATATAAGCAACAGAAAAACAATTAAAAAAAAATGGTCCGAATTAGACCATTTTTCTCTTTTTTCAAACAAAACTGATAATTAGAAATTTCAGTAATCTCCGAAAAAAATAAAATAATGGTCCGATTCGAACCAATTTGTTTATTTTATCATTCACTAAATATTTCTGTTCAGTTTGAGCTATTTAGGAACTTGGCTTATATGGGTGAGGAAGCCCCGTAATTGATATATGATCATTGACCAGAGTAAAAAAACAAAATAACAAATTATTTTGATACAAATAAAATTGGCAAATTTGCCTTATTTTAAGGTCGGCTAACTACTTTTCGGAAATTTGTGTTAAAATAAAATATTGCCATTATTGCGAAGATTTCTAAAGTTTGAACTTGGAAGTTTTCAACAAACCTTTCAGCTTTAATTTCAAATTTGAAGTATATCCCTTTATCACTTTTTGGTTAGAATGCGTAGCACAAACGTTAAAATCACACGTTAAAGGAGTAGTGGCTACGCATTCTAACCAAAAGTGATAAATATACTGTATATTTACTTTATATAATTTTTGTCCGCTTGAGTTTTAATTATAACTAGACAATAAGTGATTTGTCGAAACTTGAGGTGATTTGGGGCCAAATATAAAGTTTATTGTTCAATTTTTATGTTTTCGAATCACCTTTAGTATCGACTCTACTTGAAACTCACGCGGTATTATAATTGTTATTACTTTAAAAATCAAGGAATGGAGAGGATATCTCGTTAATTTATGAGTCTTTCAGTACGGTATATGATATATTTTGAAATAATAATAGCTTAAAATGATTTTCGTGTAAAACAATCTTTGGGTTACAAATATAAGTACATCAGCAATAAATAAGCCATAATCGATGTCACAAAGCCAATTTTTTCATCGTTATCGTCAATCAATCGCTATATGAGCCGAAGTCAAACCGAAAAATAAACAGAAAGTTTCGAAAATTTGACAAAAATTTTGCCAATACCTAGACACGAAAAAATTGCAAAATTATAATTTGTAGAAGTTAACAAAGAAAACTGTATCTTTATCTCTTGGCGTTTTTTTATTGTTCATAGCTCCTGAGCGCCACATTTTTGAAAATTTTCTATTAAACAAATTTATGTTTGTTTAAACAGCTTTATCCTTGACCATTTTAAAAGCTTTACTACAAAATTTGAATAGTTTGTGGAAAATTTAATGATCACTTTGAAGCCCATGATGGCCCATGGGCTGCCCATCCCTCCTTAATTCAACGTTTTCGAAATAAATTAAAATTTTCAAAAAAATAATTCAAGTTCCCGAAATTTTAACACTTTCTGAAAGAAAACAAGGAACTTTTTGGACGTATTAAGAGTACTTAGAGTGCCAAAGACTATATTTACACATTTTTTGAGATTTTCAACTTTTTTAGGTAGTATTTTGCTAAAATTAAAAAAAACAGTGTATAAAGTCGACTTTTTGCAACCTGAAAACGATCATGAACACCCTAGTCAGGACAAATTATGTCCCATAGTCTGAATATAAATGCACCGCTGAAAAATTACAAGAAAAAATTATTTAATTGAATTTGGCAGTTTAATCCCCAGATTAAAAGGGATAAACTTGACTTTGCTCGTGCACCTTTTGTGAAAATCATCAGAGCGGTTTTTGTCTTTAATTCAAAGGTTAATTGAATGTTTTTATATTCCCTAAAGAAAAAGTGACACGAAAAAAGTGTACGTCATTTTGCAGAATTGACCTTTAATGGGAAACCTTTTGGGGAAATCTGAAAAATCGATTATTCCCAATTTATTTTATACAGAATTGGGCTATCAGGCTGACTTCATTAACCCTTGAAAATGTAAAAAACGAAAGTTCCGCAGAGTTACTTATGTACATTTTTGTCAAATATTGCAAATAATCATATCAAATAAAGCGATGAAAAAAGAAAGATTATTTCAGCAAAATTGATTACAAAAAGCTGGAAATAGGCCTTGATTAACTTTATTTTTCACGACTACAAATTCATATTTCATATTTATTCATATTATTTCATATTTAACTGCCTGCGTTTCAAGTCGTGGCGAGACCAAAAGTGATTCGTTTTACTAAATCTGATAAAGCCACTATATTAGCCCTTCTAGGCGTTAATTTAAATAAAATAAGAGAATTTTGAACGGGACCAAATAATGATTTTTAAAAAAATCGAATGAATAATTATATTTTGGCTCAGTGTAAACCCGGTATTTTAACTGGTAAAAGTACCAAACGAAAAATATCATCACATTTTTGTCTGTATGAATTTGCCCCCGATTCTTTCTATTTATGATTACTCCCCCTGTCAATAGTGTTTTTTGTATATCTGGTTTTTTGTATCTAGTTGTATATTTAAACTTATTTCTTAATGTAAAATTAAACCGTAGAATATATCATTTTTTGATTCAAATTTACTCAAATATTTTTCTCAACCTATCTTTTTGAAAGAATCCTATATTAATATGAATTAAGAAACCGATTTTTGCACAAGACAGAAAAAATCTATATATTTCTAAATCTATACAGTGACCATAAAATCAGAAAGCTTTTTGTACCCCGCTGTGAGGTCACGGTATTCTATATCCTATAAAGGTTGCCTAGTGAGGTGTAACAGAATAATTCATTTCCCTATTATATTTGACAGCGGGGTCGACCTCGAAATTGATCAAAATTATCAGATATTTTGTACGTGAGCGGTGCACAAAATAACGGCTAACTCGGCGGGAGATCAGATTAAAATGTCATCACATGGCTATTTAACGCTATTAGAACCCAATATAGCAGAATAAGTTTTAGTTAAGAAGAAATAATTTGAGACCGATATTTTTTAAATGAGATTCGTTAATGATGATTTCGACTTTAGTAGAATAAAAGTAAGAAATCGATAGTTTTTGAAAAATAACTAAACTGTTTAATCCGGAAGGAACCAGGAAATCCGACTCAAAAACCAGGTTTTTGACAAGGCGTACCGTGGGTAGAAAATTATTCGAGAGGTCGATTTGACGTAAAATAATTGTTTAACAAAATTAAGAAAAATTAAAAAAAAAATAATTAGAGCAGAAAAAATATTTTCTTAAAAAAAGGATTTATGATAAAAATTGTGTTCTTTTTTGTCTTTTGGTTAAAACCCTGCTCGATTTGTTATTTTTTTCAATTTTTTTATCATTGATGTCCAGTACTCGTTAATTAATCCGCACAGTATTATTAACATGAATTATTAACGATTTTTTTCAAAATTCGAGTTTTAAGAAGAAATGATTAAAAGTACAAATTATCAAAATTGAGAATTTTTAAACAAATAAATAATTCGAAATTTTCAAAGGCTAACAAAAGTCAAAAGTTGATGAATAAAATATATTTACAGTATGTAAAACAATTGTTCGAGACCAACAAGGAAATTTCTCTGGATCAAAACTATAATGGCAGGGAGAATTACTTTCAATCCAGAGGAAATTGGAGCTTTTGGTCTCGAACAATTTTTTACATACTGTATAAACATATACTTAAATTCACAAAACAAATAAGTCCAGAAATAAAAAGAAATCCTTGATTCTCATTGGTTTAAATTTCAACCGATCAGAATTCGGCTCACTAAATAAAAATTACAAGTTCTCAAAATTTGATCAAAAATTATAAGTAGTGAGTCACTACAAAAATCCTTGAAATCCACTAGATAATTTGAATGAACTGAAGCAGTTCAAAAAGATTACATCGATAATTATACTTTGGTTAGTGAAGACACTCCCGCTCTAGTTAAAAGATGGGGCAGAAGTGTCTACACCAACCAAGGTATAATTTTCGATATAACTTTCTTTTTATGAAAAATTTGGTATATTTTCTTAAAATTATCGGATTTTTCCTAGATTAATATTTTTAACATGATTTTATAGGCAAAATGGGAGTTCACACGATGGCAAATATTCGAAAACGCACCGTCAAAAGAAGACAAAAATCGAGCCGCAACAGTTTTGTCAAAACTCTTGATAACTGGACATTCTGATCCATACACTTTCGAAATTGAGAAAAATCCTTATTTTGAAATAGAAAAAAATAATACTGTTGTTTTGGCACATCCGATTGATAGGGAAATTATTGATGAAATTTCACTGCGCGTTTATGCAAAAGATATGGCTGGAAATGATATTGAAAAACCGGAAACTGTCAGAATTACTGTGATGGACCGAAATGATAATCCGCCTGTTTTTGAAAAAAAGATTTATGTCGGAACAGTTCCAGAAAATTCGCGAAATGGTACGTAATACATAATTTAGGTTCATCAAAATTAGAAGAAGTTTAAGATTTCTAGAAATCGTTTTTTTTTCAAAAAATGATAAAAAAGATAAAATGACTGGCAAATATATCCTAAATCTGTGCTGTTATAAATTAAAAACATATTATTTCACGATTTTCAGAAGTTTTTCAAAAAAGATAGAAAAATAAAATGAAAGCGAATTTGCACTCCGAAATATATCTTAAGTTTTTTCTGCATTTAATTGAAAATGTCACAGACTCGACTTGTCGCATTTATGCATCGGCGTGAGTTGGTGTAGTAATTGGTCTAGTCTATAAATTACTGCCTAGACATTTTCTGCTGGATTTCCAGTAATCTTTCAATTTATAAATACTTGAATGATTAAAGATAAATAATAATGATCAGTGGTGTTTCTGGCGAATCGCAAAAAATTCGAATTTTGTGAGGCAGCCTGTGAAAACACGGCATTACCAGCGAGTTTTTTCTAAAGCGATTGGAACATCAAAAGATTTTCGTTTTTTGAGTGTAGAATAAATCAAAATAATAAAAATGAAAAACAGATATTGCATTAAAAAAAGTTCAACAAATTTTATTTTCTTATAAAAAATCAACGAACGCCGGGTTTAATTGTAGTTTAAAATTGTCAAGGGTTTTGGAGTTCAATTGTTAACTGTCGGAGTAAAAAAACATTTAGTTCCGCAGAGTTTGATTTTTTTCGTCCAACATTATCGCATTTAACTATAATAGATTGTTGCAGAATCTATCAGGGAAGCTTAAAATATTTTTTTTTAATTCAGATTTTTTAAAAAATTCAATTTTTGAAATTTCAGATACAAGCTCGACATTTGAGGGACAGAAATTATTTTGGATGTTTAAGTCTAAAATAAATCTAAGCGAGAACCATGTTTCTTGAGTATATAACAGTAACATATCGATTCTATTTACTCCCATTGATTTTTATAAAAGGTGTTTGCGATCATATGGGAATCGTGAAAAATAATTTTTTAATTGATAGAATCTAATAATTAAATTATATAAGCTAATTGGAGCCGAATGACATATGTCACCATTTATTTTATACCCTTATTTAACTGACCATAAAAACTTGCATCTTGCTTTTACCCCTCGGCACAAGATGACAACAGATTGACAATAAAAGCATTAAGATTACAAAGATTAAATCTTGAAATACTAAAAAAGCTTTTTAGATTAACCTGATCCGTATAATATTTTGAAAATAATCCATATTTGTGTATATAATGCCCTTGATGACTGTTAAAAACTAAGTTTTTTAAGGGGGTTCACAGCTTGATTTGAAATAATCAATATATTTTTATGTAAATTAAGTTTTTGCTATTCTGAAAGTTAAATTTGCAGCCAATCAACGAAAACAAATTTTTGGCCGGTTTTTGAATTAAATTACACAGTTTTATAATTAATTTATTTTCGTGACATTATTTTTATTTCGAAGTTTATAAAAAGTTATCATTTTTTTTCAAATTATCGTAGTTCAGTATCACAATATTTAAACATTTTGTACAATTATTTGAGATGTTCTGATAATTTACCACATTTGTCAATTTTTGATGGTATTTATATTTTTTTAGACCCTTTGAAGGAGTATTCATTTTGAGCGACTAAATTTTTTTTTCTCTGCAAAAATACATGTTTGTTTACTACAAATTAATAAAATTTTGCGTTCACGCCTACGCATTTTTGGACAAGTCCGTTCCAGAAATTATTCTGTACTTGTAGTAGAGATTTCCGCCTACGCGATTTTCGAAGTAAAATATAAGCATTATAAAAAGGTCGACCAAAAATCTACGGTCCTCCTTGAGGAAATTCTCGAATAATTGTCGTAAGACTTTTTCTTAGTATTTATTATTTACCACACCGGTTGATTTTATTTTACAATTTTCAGCTTTTATGTGTCCTTAAAAATCATTGTTTACTTATCATATTTATTTTAGCGGCCGAAAAACAAATTATTTGACTTCACTATTTTTGCTACGTAAATATTAGGCAAGACTTTTCCGCATCGGAACATCCTTCACTTATTTATTTACTCTGGAGTCACACCTTGTTGTCATTATAAATATTAAAACAGGATAAAACAGGTCCCTGAAAAATCAAAGAATGTTAATTTTTAACTTTTCTAAAAATATAAACATTTTCAATACATACAGGGTGTCACATTTTTGCTTCCGTTCTTGATTTTTGAACAATCAACTATCCGCCAATCAAAACGTTCAAATTTGAGAAGCACTTGTTTGCCAAATTTAAACGTTTTGATTGGCGGAAAGTAAATTGTGCTTAAATCAAGAACGGAAGCAAAAATGTGACATACTGCAATTTTGTTAAAAGATATCGGTTAAACATATTACATTATGTATAATAGTATTTACATGGTTTTGTTAAAATCATACTTTCGATAAATTTTTAAGAAGAAATGAGGAAATTTTTTTAAATATTTCTAAAATTTTTGACCAAGGTTATTCAGCATGTCAGATTTTTGCCTGCAATCTCATTTTTTTGCTTTAGCTCACCTCCGCCAATCGTTTGATTAAGAAACACGTAGGTTTTAAAAAATTAAAACTCTCATTAAACAATAAAAGGTGTCGATCAGTTCCGAGAAAAAACATAAGATCGTAAGCAAAAATGTGACATGCAATTTTTTAAGAAGGAAATATTAAAAATGTTCAAAAGTTACAAAAATTGCTAAAAATGTTAATTGTTAATTTTTCTAACAAAAATGATTAGTTTCGATACATAATTTTGTTGAAAGATATCAGTTAAACCAAAAAGATACGGTATTTGCATGGTTTTGTTTAAACAATGCTTTTGATAAAATATATTAACACCTCCTTTATAAATAATTAACCCGCTAAGCCTTAGTACTTTTCAATATTCGATAAAAATTGATATTTTTCATCCCATTTTCAATATGTCATATTTTGTTTTTGGATAAGGTTTTTGATAAAAGTCAGCCAGCCGTAAAAACAAGGAAGACATTAAGGAAGTGAAAAATTTGACCAATTGTTAAATATTAATAGCCCGTGGTCCATTTACCATCTGGAAATCATATTTGCTCGTTGGATAATTAACGTTTGGAAAACTTTTTTTTTCTTTTTAATTATTTATACTAAATTTGGACTTTAAAAAAGATTATCAGAAAATCGATATTTTTGAACTTGGAGGAAAATGAATATCAAAAACTTTTTCAAAATTAATTTTATGAGGGTAGTTGCTTCTATGTGAGCTCAAAATTTGATAAAGTAAATGATATTTATTTAATTTTTATATGAATTTAAAAAAATCCAAGACTGTTTCTGTTCTATTTATAATGAATTTTCAAAAACCCTAGGTTATTAGGCAAAACTTGATAATTTAAAAATATGTAAAGAATCAGAAAAAAAATTATGTCAAAATTTTTTCAACTACTCAGGATTCAGCTATCATACAATACTAATCAACGAAGCTGCTTTGAGCGGTGAGAAAATTTTTGTTTTTTGTATGATATAACTCAAACCTACGCACGAATCATTACATTTCAAAACAGCTTCCACGATAAGTATTGTATTAAAGTTTAAAGTTAAGTTAAAAACCAGAAACTTTTCTAATTTTCCATATTCGCACGACCTAGCAGGATGTGAATACCTGATTTTCTGCCTGTGAAAATTTCGAAACGTCCCATTACGTGACATTTTTTGGAAACTTTTCGAATATTTCAAATCAACGATGCACACCCTCTCAAAATGAACTTTGTCAAATTTAATATTTTGACCGATTTTAAGCAAAATTTAACAAACGTCAATTTATTAAAAATTAATCATGCAGCTAATTAGAGGATGTCAGAATCAATATTTTTATATAAAATTAAAACTGGAAATTTTTAAAACTAAAAAATAATATAAAATATGGATGACCCTTTACATTTGACAGCCATTGACACTGATTCGTCATTTATGATTGATTAAAGATTTAAAATTCTGGCCCATTAAAGCAAGAAAAAAGCTGACTTGCAGCCAAATACAAAAAAGGTTTTTTATAAATAAATAATTAATGTTTCGTTGTTGAACTATTTTTAATTTATTGAGCAGTTAACTGGCTTAGCTACAAATTAAAAGTTAATTTTTGTTGAAAAAATATTTCCCAGATTTATTATTTAAAAATACAATTCTCTATTGCGTGACTTTGAACTAGCGTCGAAACAAAAAGTGATTTGTCGACGCTTGCGGTGATTTGAGGCCATATTTTGAGCGTATCGTATGATAGCATGGTTTCGAATCACCTGAAGTCTGAGACTCAGATTCTGAAACTTTTCAAATTTCAAGCTTGATTTTTTCCTTAAAAATTTGCCATTTTTCATTAACTGATCGTTACCTGGCTATATAATTATAGTTTATAAGGTTGACTTCAAACGCAGCAAGCAGAAATTATTTAGTTAGTTATTTAGATAGTGTTTCTCGTTTTAAAATTGGATTTATCGATTTCTTAAATTTGTTCACTAATAAAAAATAATATATATCCATTTAACAAAATGAAGATTCTTTTATAAAACCAGAAATGTTTCATTTTGAACATAATTTTGAAACGAAATCCTAAATTTAAATAGTTTATTGACAATAAATATACTACTTAATTGGTCTGACAGACTTAATGTTGGATTTTTTTGTGGTGAGAAAATTAACTTTTCGAAAACAAATTTTGATAACTTTTAACAATTTTGAATATTAAAAAAAATAACAATATATATTTCTAAAAAAGTCGAATAGCAAATTTTAATACCCAGTGGGTATTACCCACTGTCTTTGAATACTTATTCCTGAGTTTTTTCGAAAATATATTTTTGTTCGATAAAATCAAATTAAACTTCTAATAACATTATAATTTTATTAAAAAGCAACGTTTCGATAATTCATTATTCAGGCTGATAATACTTTTGTGAGTTTAGAAAAATATACAGTACGAAAAATAGAGTTCCAATTTTTTTTTTAATATTATCATGAATATCTTAATTAAGCCCGAATGGCTCAATAAGTGTCTGACATAGTTATAACGTCATGTGAGTGCAAGATATTGAGGCAGTTTCGGTTGAATTTGATAATAATTTTGCCTCGATTACCAAATTATTAAGCTAAAATTTCAGATACGTTTGTCATGCAAGTAAAAGCAAATGACGCCGATAAACAAGATGGCTACGGTAGACAAGCAATGGGTTACGGAGATATTGGCTACTTCCTCCCTGCAAAATCTGAATTTTTCCGTATAGATCGGTTGACTGGTAAAATCTACGTGAATAAAGAAGGTCTCGATCGCGAAAAAAGTACCGAATACGAACTGTATGTAGAAGCTCGAGATGGCGGAGGTCTGCTAGACGAGGCATATTATTCCGATACGACAATTGTACGAATCCAAATTTCTGATCAAAACGACATGGTGCCCCAATTTGAACAAGGGCCACTTGTCGAAGTATCGTTACGAGAGGTAGGGTGTCCGCGGTCTCGAAAAAAATCTACAATCAGGATTTTTAAGAAATTCAAAAATTCGAATTTATACAAATTTTTAAAAATTTAATCAAAAACAGTGTTTTTTGTACTTTAAATAATATTTTACTACTAGTTTCGCTTTTATTGCATCTTCAGGTGTTTTTTAAATACAGTAAAGAAATTAAACTTCATAAACTTGAATTTGTCAAAATCTAGAGAATTTCTGCGCACAATTTTTTTTTGAGTAGATAAAATAAGATAAATTTTATTTTAAATTTTTTTTGCCTATTTTAGAAAATAGCAAAGCGCTTGTGATTTTGCTGGCAGTTTAGAACCTGTTTGTGTATGTAGTAAGTTATTTTTAGACCTTGGTGAATGTTCTTCGATTTCAACAAACAAATATGATTTTTTCTGTATTTAAAAAAATTGTGCGGAGAAAATTTTCCGTTTTTTTAAATTAGTCCTTATAAAGATTTAAAATTTGAACACTAGATTCAAATTATTTTTTTCTGTTTTATAGGAAACAATAATTAATTTTTTTATTTCAGGATACCCTGGTTGGACCTGAAAATTCTGATATAAAAAAATTCAAGGTGACTGATAAAGACATCGGTCAAAACGGTGACGTCACTTTTGAATTAACTGGTGAATCTGCCAGTTTATTTGGCGTTGAAACGATCCTGGATTCGTTGGCCTCGTCGGATATTTCTTCATGTTATGCGCATATATACCCAATTTCACCCTTGGATTATGAAACAAAGAAAGAGCATAAATTTACAATCCGAGCCAAAAACGTAGTCGACTACGCCTCATCTAGCGGAATTGTTAAATCTGATAAAATGATGGCCGAACTTGATGTCCTTATAAAAGTAGAAAATGTAAACGAACCTCCTCAATTTGAAAAAGATATTTTTATTTTTGAAATTCTCGAAAACGCCGCCCCAGGGACAAAACTCTGCCCACAAAATGAAAACTGCGAAAATGGAAAAATTACAGCGGTTGACCCCGAAGGCGACCCATTTAGATTAAGTATTGCGAGCTCAGACAATGACGGAAAGTTTAAAATCTCTGATGATGGGACCTTAATATTAAATGACAAACTTGACAGGGAACAAATGAAACAATATGATTTTGATGTATTGGCCAAAAATGTTAATTCAAATCTGGAAAGTAAAGGAACGGATTAAACACGTCAGACATGTCGAAAAAAATATAAAAGTGTGCATTTTTTTTAATTTTGATCAGACTAATTCGACCTTAAAAATCACAACGGTGGTAGTCTCGCATTCTGCAGACGTCTAGTTCGGCAAACAGGAGACTTTGAAGACCAAAATGAGCCAAATTATAGACCATTTTTCTCGGTAACCACATATCCGACTTTTAATTTTATTCTATTAATACCCTGATCTTATGTGGGACTTTGATCCGGCCTAGCCGTTTTTGATACAAATGTTAATTAAGGAGGTAGCGGTTGCGATGTTTTTAGGGCACTTTGAGGTCAGATTAAACACGTCAGACATAAAATATAAAGTGTCAACTAAATTTTAAGATTCAGAAGACAAAATAGTTTTTATAACAGTATGTGTTTTTTTTCGTGCGAACAAAAAATAAACAATTCGGGAGAATTCTCCCCAAATTATAGACGATTGTCCCGGACACTTGAGATTCTGTTTGCACTAAAAAAAACACATACTGTTTTCTTCTGTGAACTGAGTTTAATAGGAAAAGCTAATCGGACAAGCCACTGTTAAAATTTTTTATTATAATACCGAAATTAACCGTAAATTACTAAAAAAACATGAAAATAATTCGTTATTACTAAGGGTGCTACGGGTGTAATTTCGATTATTCAACCAGGGATTTAAACTACAAATAAAAAAGTTCTAAGGTAGAATTAAAAACTAAGAAAATTATCGGATTTTTTTTGTACGAAAGAAATTTCGGTAATAAAATCAGAAATGATTTATATTTGATATCAAAACTCCAATTTAATTAAATTTAAATTAAAAATTTCAAAACAGCTGTATTTGACCACCAGATGACAAATTTTCAAAGAAACGTCTTTTTATGCTTCGATTCAATGTTTTTTCAAAAAATTTAAAAATACACTTTGCCGTATAATTTACGTTTTTAATCCCGTACAAGGAAAAGTTAAAGTCTTGGTAAAAGATGTTGATGATACCGCACCAATTGCCATGAATAACACAATTTACTTTTGTACTGGAAAAACAGTTTCTGAACCAATTTTATTTTCCGATCCGGACCAAGTTTCAAATGGAGATATCTTCGCTAAGTTTGCAGAAAATCAAAATAGTGATAATGCAGAAATTGTCAAAAACTTTGACATTTTTAATTCAGGTTTGATAAAAAAAAATATACATGTTTTTAATAGTTTATAATACAGTATAATTTAGGTCTACTGACCTACTTTATCCAAGATTGGGATATCTAGTTTTGGCTACTAGTTTTGGTTTGCTTTTGCACTTATATTCGAATAAAAACAGTCGACCAAAATGTTTATTCCCTATTTTTATGGTGTTAAATAGAACGTTTTGGCCTTTTTCGATCGAATTGGGGGAAAGAGACTGCGACTGATAACGCGACTCATTGTCTAGATATCTCGCTCCTCTAACTTACCTGAGATTTGAACCGTTATCACAAACGCTATCTCTCCCTGACTATGTCTATTACCATCACAAAATTAGTCTTGTATAAGGCCAAAACGATCTATTTATAGAATGTTAAATATACCATAATATCGGACTCGTTCAAAATATCGTGTGAACAGACGAGTAGAAATATTTCAGAAAAGAATCTCCGGTGTTTCAGTTCAACGTTCGCGTTTGACCCTTATTTTCAAAGCTCTTACTGATCAAACCCGACCGTGAATTTGACGAACAGGACATCCCTTTCTTAAATAGTATATTTTGTGCACAGCGACCCGCCGAGGCATGCCGGTTGTCATCTTAAAATAAAACTCTTGTACAAAATACTGATATTGAATTCTAGGAAATATTCTAAAACTAACGTCAAAATCGAATCCCGTGGACTCTGACTTCAATTGGGGAGTGAAAATTCAATATTGGGATAAAAGTGGAAATATCGGGGTAAGTTTTCAATTGATTAATTTGATTTAAAACCAAATTATTTTTGGAAATTGCTTTGATAAATAATCCATCTTTTAGGAAATGTATTTTCCAGTGCAGTCTTGCGATTCTTGTATAATTAAAGATAATAAATGTTCGATCGAAAAACAGAAGCAAACTGGTTTCCTCATCGGTCAATCTCAGGTAAAGTCAGCAATTTCAAGTCAAGCAATTTAGAAAATAATTTCCACTATGAATTAAAAAAAAATTGGTCCACTATAAATAAGGTTCGAAACTGCAGAAATTTGGACTTTTAATCAAATTAATTTAATTAAAAACAAAATAAAAAGTCTGAAGTTGAATTTTCAAACTAAAAAAATTATCTCAATTATTTATTTAAGCTTTCCATAACTTTCGATCTATATATTTTTCGGTTTCAAAGTCAAATTTCGGCTTTTTTCTAAGATTTCTATACCAAAATTTTCAAACAGCTTTTTTTCAAATTTTTCTTCATAATTTAGCAAATTTTACTACAGCACATGCGTAATTTTCTTATAACTTTAATAGAAATGGTTTACAATAATTGACTCAAAAAATAAAAATACCGGCCAAAAACTTTAATTTTTTGTTTGTTTGTTTTGTTTATTGTGCTCTCAATATAGAGAGGCTCACTGGTGGTTTGAAACCTACTTTCTGACCACTAGGTGGCTCAAATTGTTTTTTGTTATGTGGAATATTTTTCAGCTCTTTTTTTTCATATAACTATCGGGTTTACTTTGATCCCTGGTTCTCCCGGTCCGAACCCTGATTATAATGATTAGTGTCAAATTACAATTGTATTAAAATAAATATGTTTTTTAAAAATTGCAGATCGGGTTTTGATAATTGCCCGAATTTACTGAAAGTTACAATTTTTTTCATTTTTATCTGCGGTAGGATATCCGGGATATCATATCCCCTTATCAAACTTTATCCAATCCCTGCCCTGATTAGCAAACGTAGTGTGTTTACAGTAGAAGGGCCGGAATTGGCACAAAAGTGTGATAAGGAGATATGATTCGAAGAAAACTTGTTTTTTGAGCTGCAGGTACAATCACTACGCGTTCAAAGAATCAGAATACTCAGATAAAACTTGCACACAGACGATTTTATACATTAATTTATTTTATAAAAATTTGCACTTTGATGAAAAGTAGTCGTCTGACAGGATTATGTCTGGTCTTTAAACATGTTTTTTAATTATTATTCAGTTATGGCTCGCAGTTGTTCTTGCTATTTGCTGCTCGTTTTTTGCCCTCGTTTCCTTCTTGGTTTGGAGTCACAATCGACCACAAAAGGTCTTAGCCTCAGATGTTGACCACGAGTTTCAAAAGGTAAAATATCGATTAATATAATATTCAAATAGTGGTTAATAATATATAATTTGAATACATCAGCTACAGATATTTTAAACTGTGGTTTATTATAGCTGAAACCCTAAGAATTTTTTATTACATTTTTGATGAAAATAGCTAAACCAGATTTTTAATATTTAAATTTTTAATAATTTAAGGTTTTTTAAGAAAATTGACAAAGTAGAACCTAGTTGAAATATATCAAATTTTAACATTAACATTGTTAGAAATGAATTGCTTTAAACAAATCATGTGTTTATTTTAAGAAAGTCGTGCTCATGGGCTCTATAGCCTAAAACTATTTCAAAAATAGCTCTCATTTTTCTTATCTACTGTATATTAAAAGATCATACATGTAGAAATTTTAACAATGGTTGTTCGTTATCTCTAAAAAGTTATTCGAAATAATTTATCACATGATGAACCAACTGGTAAATGAGCTTAACTACGAGCTCAATATATAAATGTTAAAATATACAGCCTGAGCTTTCTCGTTTACTGCGTTTTTTTCATTCGCAAAAATGAACCAATCGGATACAGTTATTTCGGATATATATATACAAAGTATCAAATGGAACGCCATTTGATACTCTGTATATGTACCAATCACCATCAAGTATTTTTGCGGAATTAAAAAAAACGCGGTAAACAAGAAAACTCAGGCTGTATAATTTCTCATATATTAGAAAACTTTCATTTTTCGAAGATTTTATTGTGAATTTTTTGAGAAAAGTTGGAAAAATGTTGTTTGAAAAAGTGTCAGCTACTGTTCTAAAATTAAAACCCATTTTTGAAATTGCCAATATCCTGCTTTCACACCAGGCTAGGAAAAGGGAAGAAAGGGGATCCATCCCCTCATCCCTTCCCCGGGTAGGGAAGGGAACGGAAATTCAGAGAGGCCAAGGGGAAGGGATAAAAATTGAGAGGCCAAGGGGATGAAGGGGAAGAAGTTTTTGGAATCAGCTCTTTTCCTAGCCTGTTTCACACTATCCGGATTATTTGGGCCCTGTGTAGTAAACCTAGTGTGTTTTTAGTAGTAGGGCCCAAATATTCTGGATAGTGTGAAGAGGGGATCCCTTTATCACCTTTTGGTTAGAATGTGTAGCCACTACTCCTTTTAACGTGTGATTTTAACGTTGTGGCTACGCATTCTAACCAAAAGATGATAAAGGGATATGTAAGCTTGAAATTTTTCTTGAAATGTCTTTCGAAAAAAATCTCAAGATTTAACATATGACATTTCAAAAACGGGTTTCTACTTTTAAGCAGTAGCTGACATCTTTTTAATTTTTTTTTGCTGAATGTTGTATTTTTTCAAGGGCTGTAATTTTAACATAATTCAAACTTTGTTTAGCAAAAATAATTTTGTCGTTCCTACCGTACCTTATGCTAAAGCATGCTATGGCTCCGTGTTTAAGCTATTCTACTTTCAGTTTTAATTTATTTATATTTTTAGGTCAATGAAGATGATATCCGTGAAAATATTTGCTCTTATAACGATGAATCTGGCGAAGCCCCTTGTGCCGATTCCCAAATCGGACTTCAAACTGTTCGCCATTATCCAAATAGTCGACTATGTGCCACTCTCAATTCAAAGCTGCACAAAGCAACATCAGAAGATAATTTTATGGGTGCTCCATGGGATTCCAGATTGCTGTACAAATATGAGGGTTCGAATTCGGTTTTGAATTCATTATCCTCGATTAATTCAAATTTTACTGAAAGATCTCTCGATTTAACGGTATGATAATTCTCATTTCTAAGATAAAAATGAAAATCGTTAGTCATAATGAGGCCAATTGTGCAAAAAATCAGCTACTCAAAAACGAGGTCTTATTAATCGGAATGTTTTAAAATTTTAATTTTTTGCACTGATAACAATGGCCCGAAAAACATTTTGGCAATTATGAATTTTTGATCTTTTAGTTTCATTTTCTCTTATTTGAAAATAAACTCATTAATTTGAGAGTGGAGTGGTTTCAGCGCTAAAACTCTAGTTAGCGACGCAATTTTTCACGCGAAAATGATGACGCATTTAATTTTCAAAAGTGAGTTTTCCAAAATAAGACAAAAATACTTGACCCGTGCGATATATAATATAGCATATAGCGATGCATATATAATATAGCATATATTACATACATATATACGTATAAACTTGAAGAATAACATTTTTGAACTTAAACTTTTCTTCAATTTCAGGCACAAAATGAGTCTTATAGTTAAATAGGACGAAAAGTTATATTTAAATGACAAATCGATCAACAATTTCAAGTTATGGCTTTACGTTATAGCCTCTATGACCTAGGTTTTATTTTCCTTATAAAGATAGGTCTCCAAATAAAAGACAAAATTGTACGCATTCTGGATTTCACCATTTTATGTACTGTAGTTTTTTACACTTCTAAAAAGACTGAATAACATTTTATTCTTGTTTTTAGCCTTAAATTTGCTTATGTTCGACATAACCCATGAAATATTGTGTTTTTCGATGAAATTTAATGCTCAAAAAGATGACCAAGACGATTGTTAAGCAATACTTGTCTTTATATTTAAAAAATCGAAATTTTCAATTTGTCGACGAATTACTATTTTGGGGATTGTGGGTGCTTCCAGCAATTTGCTGGGGAAAAATAAGCCCTTTTTAAACCTCAAATATCTTTTGTGAGAATTGAGTGAACGTTTATTTTTCCAATTGTATATTGTAGTCCGTATCACTATTTCATGCTGATTAAATGCCAGCCATTATTACATTGATTAGGCTAAAAATTGAAATATTGAAAAGGCGCAAAAATCTGAACAACTATCATATTGAAATACTTTCATTTAGAATAACTTTTTCTTGCGAGTTGATTTTTTTTGTATTCTGAAATGATACCATATCTAGAATTATTTTCCGTTTTCCAGTTTTATGCAAGTCCGAAATGATATTTTTTGAAATTTTCTAGAATATTGGTCAAAAGTTTCCAATTTTATTTTGGTCTGAATCTCCGTGAAAATTGATCACTAATGGGTTATTTTGTTTTTGATCATCTGTCATTATTCGGGCATTTCAGTTAGCAAGCGATTTCAATGTCCTAGAAAAAAATNAGAGCATCGTACAAATAATCCGTCTAATCACGACTGTATTTTCTAAAATATAAAAAGTGAAAATATGTATTTATGAAATTGACACACTCTACTCATGACGATCACGGGCAAAGTCATAGATGATATCAAGGTTATTTGTATACAACTGCCAACTAAAAAAGCCTCAATAGAGAAATATTTTCCAATTTTTTTGATCTACCGGGGTTTACTCCGTACCGGATGTCTATTATATAGCTTTTTAACCTTGGGAATCATAAAAGCCGGATATATCGGGCTCAACCTACCTAAAACCTTCTTAAAAAAGGCAAAAAAAATGTCACAGAATCTTTTTTTTCAGAATACATTATAAAAATTTTGCGTGAATTTCGTAAAAAATACTCATTTTTTGAGATATTTGCTTCGAATATTACGGGGAGTTGATTTTTTGAGATTTTTCGCCGAAGTTTTACTTCCCGAAAAATTATCTTCGAAAACTAGACATCAAATACAAATGTGAGATAAGCCAGTTTTTAGGAAAGTGTTTTTGCATGCAAAACCTTAACATCATAATTATTCGTATCTTGGGACAGAATATTTTTTTTTGGAAGTAAAATTTCAAAATTTTTCAATTAAGTATTCCATGAAAAAAATTATTTAGTATATAAAAATTATTTAATCAATCAAAAATTGTCCACACTGTCACTTGATTACATATAAAATTAAAAATAATAAAAAAAAGTGTATTAATCTGCTTTTATTTCGGAAAAATTAAGCCATTTTTTTCACCAGAAATTTGTGATTTTTATCATTTTTTTTAACTTTTTTAAAAAAAATTTTTTGATTGATGATATAGTCGAAGATCCTGCCTAGTGTAATTTTATGTCAATAACAACATAAAAACATAGACGATTGACATAAAATTACACTAGGCAGGTTCTTCGATATAGATCTAATCGGATTAAAGTGTGACATAGGGCAGATACTTGTGCGTCTGGACCCGTAAAATATAAATTTGTGAAGACTACGATGAGCACGTATCACGTGATATGCTACACCTGGGTTTCCAACTATATTTTCTAGAATTAAAAATCAAAATCCAGAATTTGAAATGATTGATGCAAGAATATAACTTTTAACTTCCTATTGCAAAGTAATTGGAGCTTCAACTACCTTGAGCTTTCTGTAAACAACGTCCAAAGCAGAGCCGATCATATCGGCTTTGGTGTTGGCGGAACTTTTTTTTTCTGTGATTCCAGGGGTTAAGATAAAAAAATTTGAGGGACAATTTAAACTCGGTTTTTTATTCTGAAATTCATCAAAAATGGTTCAAGCTGTTAATGTAAGACAGTCGTAATATAAGGATGAACAAACATAAAAATACAGTTTTCCCGGTGTTAATTTCAAGAAAAAAAAAATTGTCGCACCGAGATCCGAACCAACCAAAATAAACATTCCGGTATATTTGGTGAATTTCACCTTAAAAATTAACCCAGCACGCCTAGATGCTACCAACTCCTTATTTTCAAATATGCGTCATGAACTTAAACACAAAATTTGTAGTTTCCACTTTGAAAACTTTCTTTTGGACTAGCAAAATGTGAAAAAAGTTAAGATTTTGGAATTCCTGAACTATCAACAAGCATTTTTAAATTTCTGATAAAACTGAATTTATTGTTTTTTGAATATCATCAATCTCATCTAATAAAATTGCACCAGGGTCCTTTTGAATACTGATCTTGCACGCTTTCTAGAACACCATTCCACCATCAATCCATTTATGTTGGTTATCATATGTTTTACTACTTTTTTTAAGTATCCAATTTGCTCAATGCAATTTTCTCTTATTTCAGACTTTCTCAGGTTTGAAAATAGTAAAAAAAGTCTGTCGAAAATTTTTCTTCCTCATCGCAAGGTCACTTTTGTTTAGGTACACCCATTTGAGGGGTATCGGTTCTGAGAAAACTAGACTAGATAGCGACAAGCGATTTTTTGCATCTGAATTTTGACCGAATTTGTAACATAGTTTTAAATAATCAAATTTAAGGTACTGACATGTTTCGAAATTTATTCATTCATTTTCAAAGTATTTTTAACAATGAAAATAAGTACAGAAATATATACATAACAGGACAAATTTTTTTGTTCTAGCAAAGTTGTTTTAAAAAATTTTTGTTATGCAGAAAAAAAATTATAATTTTATTTGGCGTATAAAGCGATGTTATCATATAAGTGAAAAGACTTGTGTTCAAACTGGTATTCATTTTTGGTCGTCCTGAACCCTTATAACACAGCTTCCATTTTTTTCACGTTCTCTACAAGTTCTAATGCCCTAGATATATTTTGAATCTAGAAGAGAAAAAAGCATAAAAATTGCTTTAGGTTTACTTGTAAAATTGTTGATATTTTCCTCAGCAAAAGCTATTTTTTGTACAATCACATGTTCAATGTTTGATAAATGTTAGTGTTTTCTACTTTTTGTTTGGGTGATCTCTGATACTCTCTTTTTTTTAATTAATTTTATTAATTTGTAATGTGATTTATTTTTCTGGTGACTGGTTTTCGGTAATTCGCAAAAAACGGTTATTGGGTGATTCCGAGGCATATTTCCATGACTAATTTCCGGTCACGTGTTAACCTAGGAAGCCAAAAAATTCGTCGGCTATTTTTTATTCAAGGTTTCACATCCAAAAAAACCGCTCGTCGTTATCTTTTCTAGTTTTCCAGCCGAAATTCAAGTGGGTTGACTAAAATAAAATGGACTGAGGTCAAATATTGAGTTGGGCGAATCGGACAAGGCTGGATAAAAATTTCTTTACTTTCTATAATGTCCATTTCATTTAAATCCGCGCTGAAAAATAGTTTTTATGAAATTTCCATAGAATTTGTTTTTGTGGTGATTGCCGATTTTTGAGGAGGTTGTAGGGTAAAGTAGGAACGGCAATTTTATTTTGCTAAACATTTTTTTGAATTATGTTTAAATTGTAAAGCGTAAAAAATATTACTATCTGATAAAAATTTCAAACCAATGATAGGCAATTTCAAAAGCGGATTTTCATTTTTTAGCAATTGCAGGCGATTTTTATCAACATTTTTGATCAGATAGTTATATTTCTTACGGGCTACAATTTCAACAAATGTAATTTCAAAAAATCATTTTTTGACATTTTGAAACCCCAAGGAAAACTAATTTTGGGCTTAAAAATGAGTTGTAACTCCTTTTGTTCACTATACAGGTTAAACTGAGTTACTCTTTTATTTTGAATAATTACCATCAAATCCGTCACAAAAAAAAATGTTTTTCGTTTTTCAAAAATTCCCAAGTTGAAATGTTAATTTTTTTCGGTTCGATCTGTTAGGTCTTTTTTTTAAGTAGGCCTTAGGGGTATCTGTCTGAGAGAACCAGACTAGATAGCGACAAACGGTCTTGTATCTGAATCTTAACCGATATTTGGTGGTGAAATTTTTTTCTTTTTTCCGGGTGATTACCGGTTCACCGGTAATTCGCAAAAAACGTTTTTTTCGGTAATTTTGAGCAATTTCGATGACGATTTCCGGTCACGTGATCCACCAGGAAGTCAAAAAAAAATTCTACCGTATATTTTTTTCCAATTTTTACATGCCAAACTATTTGGTCGCTATCTCTGTCTAGTTCTCCCAGTCGAAATCACAAGTGGGCCTACCTAAAAAAAGCGACCTTAGTAAAGATCCTTGGAGTTTTGTCTATTTAAAAATAATTCTCAGGATACAAAATATCATTATTCATATCTCTTGGGTCGTTTTTTAGGTTTATTTTTTTATATCATCCACTCAGTAGCATGTATGAAAAATACAATTTCTATCTTTGTTTTTCTACTGACCCGACGAGACATTCTTATCTAAAGATTAATCAATTAGATCACGTAATATGTAGTTTTCGAAATAAGTTTAAAAAAATATTTTAGACAAACTTGATAGTATCTACAAAAAAAGGTCGTACTATGACTAGGGTGCGCACCAGGAAAGCTATTTAAGGGAGTCCCCCTCGCGAAATTAAATTCTCTGAAAATTTGACCCATAGTTAATTAAGCAAAAAAATAACAATGGACATGGCCTCGTCCAGAAACCACCAGGTGGTGCGCTAGGGATCAAAAACATGTAAACACTTTCGATAAAATATTTCGGAACATTTATCATGAATATTATTTATTTTTCGTAGGACTCACCGTTGATACAGTACGCAAATAATTTTTTTTTGTTATTTTTTTTAAATATACAGTAGATAACGTCTAAAACCTTATTTTATAGTCACTCAAATCAAAATTTCTCGAAATCGGGCCAAAGATTTTTTTTAACTCATATTTACTACTAGTTGCTCAAAAATTACGTTAAAAGAAAAATCGATATTTTGCGGCAAAATAGTCCTTGCACGTTTGTAAGGGGGTGGTCGTCGCAAAATGACGGCTCTAGAGAAACAAATTTTCTCACATTTATTTCTATCCTTTTTTATGAAAATCTTGGAAATTACATAAGCATTTTGGTGATCCCGTTTTTATTTTATAATGGCTAGCAAAGCCTTTTTGAGTGAGTTCAAAAAATATTTCGTATGAAACACAGCAGTTGAAATTTCTTGATTTTTGGAAAATCTAAAACACGATTACAGAAAACGGAGTCAGAAATGTTAGACAAAACTCAACCCTTGGTGTGTTTGACACGGACCTTTCAGCTGCACATTATCTAGGTTTAAAGTGTGTGACTGTTCAAATCCAGGGAGGAGATACATTTTGATTGAGACCCCTAAACAAGGGGTCAAATACGTTTCTTAGTGATACTGAGAGCAATTCAAGAATTTTCAAAAAAAACCAACTTGTATTTGCTCACGTTCTCTTCCGGTTAATTTGAGTCATAAATCCATTGTTTTTGTACCCTTTAAAAATCAGGGGGAGATACATTTTGGAAAAAATAATTCCGTTATTTTTTGTAAGCACGTTTCTGATTGGACGAGCCATCCGTCAGTTTTGATTTATTTGTAAGATGCAAGATTTTTGTTCAAATATATCAGAGAGAGGTGATGTTTGGTCCGAAGATTTGTACTTTTGCAACAATTGGTCATTGAAAACTCCATTTTTGCGTTAAAATGCGACGACCACCCCCTTAAACCAATTTTGTTCAAATAAACAATTAGGTTTTATTAAAAAAACCTTTTTAAAAATTTAATATTTTAGAACTTCGAAGGTCAAAAATTTGGACTCGTGCGACAATTATTTCATTCTTCTGTCCCTGGAAGTCTGCACCGAAACATGACAATTGAAATGGATAACGAATATAAATATCATTCCTTACTCAATTGATCTTACAGTAAATTTCTTTCTTTTATTTGTATAAAACTGAATTTATGGATCTGTCAAGAGAGATTTTTTGTATATTTTGAAAGTTTTTTGTCTGTGAACCACTGCATTTATCTTGACCTTCTTCAATAACTAATAAAACCTCAAGCGTAAAACTGCAACGCCCATATTTTAATCGTGAAAAAGCTAAGTAACCTAGGCAGGAATCGGCATTTGAAAAATTAAAACTGGATACGATCCGAAAATTACGATCCGATGTAATTCTGCCGATTCCTGAACCTAGGAGTTAAAAAAGTACATTTTAATCTGTCCAAAATTTATTCATTTGTACAAAATTTTTGTCAGTTTCAAAAACTACGTAATAACGCCCATTATGGCTGGGGGTAATTTGTTCAGGTGAAAAGCCAAACACACGTAGACACACGTAGACGTGACGTAGTTTTTTTTTAAGCAACCACCCCTACCCATGAAGATTATCGGTAAACCTGGTGGAGAAACATGTTCCATAGGTAGGGTGCGCAGCGGTCAAAATTCTAAGTTTTTCCCTATCAGAAAGTCACAATTACCAAGCTTTATTTAATAAATTCAATCAAAATTAGTCAAGACAGAATTTATGAGTTTTGATTAGTTATTGGTTTAGGCATTTTAAATTTTTTAATTTAAACGAGTATATTCGCATGATTTTCTTTTTCTGGGATTTCTGGGAGATTGACTACAATAATGGTGGTCGCGATTGAACTCTCAGTCTTGGGATGATCGACTTCTCCATCATGGCATTTTTAATTGGAGAACGTTGTTTAAGAGATTCCATCCTTGTACTCTAATTTTCATTATTAGTTTTCTTTCTTCAATAAAACGTTGGGCCCGTCATGTTGGTCAGGGATCCAGGGCATGCTCATATTTGTTGTTTCGGAGGAATAAAATTAATTGAGAATGTCTATGTTATCCATTTTCTTTCTCAGTCGGATTTCCGCTAAAATTCCGTGACATTACGCTTAGTTCCAGGCAGTAATGGCCTGTTCAATAACGGATCAAAATTCTACTTTGTTTTCGGATCTGTGAGCAACCTCCATCAATGTTCACCATGCGGATATATGCGGAAACAATGAACTTGTTTTCCGAGTTAGACATGTTCTGCAAGCACAAATTCGGCAATGGAAGTTTGCTGTATGACCCATTCTTTAATTAGTTGTATTTGTGGCAATTGGACTGATTTTTAATTAATTTTCTGTGGCTAGCGAGGTTCCAAAATTTTATAAAAGCCATTTTTTTAACCCTATAATTTCTGTCTAGACGGTCAATTTGAGACAATCTTGCGTCAATTTTTATCACGAAATGGACAAAATGATGGTGCTTCTCTGTAACAACTTAAAAAGCTTGTTTCAGGGTTTTTGTTTCCTATCACTGTTGATTGGTCAAATATTTTTAATTTTTTTCTTCTAGTTAGGTCCAACGGTCACTTTGAGCGTATTTTGCATTTTTTCATTAAGAAATGCGAATGGTGGTGTTAAAACTAAAAGTTGTTTTCAAGGCTTTTAGATTTTTTCTGTCCTGGGACTGGTGATCGGTAAATAAGTTTTATTTTTTTTCTCCATTAGTTTATGTCCAGACGGTTAATTTGAGGGTACTTTGGCTTTTTTTCACTCATGAATGGAACGGAATGTGGGCTGTAATAACTTTTTTTAATTAGACTGAACAAAATTTGATTGCTGTCTTCTAATTCAAGGGATTATCGGTGGTTCCTATTTGATAGATGTCCTAAATTGAAGACATTATTATGAATGGAAAAAGAGGAATAACATCTGGCAAAACTTATCTTTATAAAATCAAAGAAACTATCTAAACTGTATGACCCAAATGGCATATTAGTTCAAATCTGATCGCAGTTCAAGGTGTTCAAACAGGTTTGCAAGATTTTATCAATTCTGGGAAAACGCATGAAATATCTTGTCCGTCTTACATGACTGGCAGATGAACCAACAGTATAAAAGTAGAGTAAACTGTGATTGGAAAAAACTCAAATCGGCCGTTTTGAAGGTCGAAAATTAGCAGCAGTGTCTTATTTTTTTGAAAAACGTCAAATTTTTTCGTCCTCATAGGATTATGTCACGGTTAATTTGAGGGCTACTTCTGATTATTATTTTCATCATTGAAATGCAAATGTGGGAAGTATAATTATTAGAGTAAACGCGGAATTTGAAGAAGAACACAATGTTTAATTTGAGCGGTTATTTGCTTTATTCCTTTAGTGAAATGACGAACTGCTGGTGTATACTTTTATTCAGTATAACTGCGAAATATGAGGAAACTAATCGTTTGCTTGAGAGGTACTTTTGTTTATTTTCATCCATGAAATGACGAAATGCGTGGGTTATTAATTTTACTAGAGTAAAACTGCGATATGAGACGAATTCAAATCGGTTAATTTGAGGTACTTTATTTATTTTCATCATGAAATGACGAATGGGGCTGTAATACTTTTACTAGAGAGAAACTGCGAAATATGAAGGAAAATCACAATCGGTGTCATAATTTGAGGGTTACTTGTGATTTATTCATCAATGATGAGAAATGGGGCTGTAAGACTTTACTTAGCGAGTAAAAACTGGGCGAATATAAAAAAAACTCAATCGGTTCAATTGAGCGGTACTTTTTGATTATTTTCATATGACATGACCAATGGGTAGGCGTATACTTTTATGAGAGTTAAAACTAGCGAATATGAGAAAGCTTAATGTTAATTAGGGTACTTCGGTTTCATTTTCTTAGGAAATGACGAACAATTAGTGGTCCTGTTTAACTTTTTCCCACATATTTTGCGGTTTTTTTTGCGATTAAAATGTCTGGCGTCTTTAACCTATATTAGAACAATGGACTATGAGGACCAAAACACCATTCTGGGCACCTCTTACAGACCTTTTGATGGGTTACCTCCCGCAACCAATGCCTTCGGACGCGAGATTTTTCAATCCTCAAAACGGGCTAGAAATATAAATCCCACAGATTTTAATTCAAACCTGTATAAGTATTGCACATTTTATCGGAGAAATGTTTATAAAACTTTGCTCACGAACTAGCGTTCAAAGATCTTTGTTTACCTATTTTTTTGGATTTTGGCTATTTCGTAAGAATTCATGCGTGAATCACCTAAAAATCAAATCAAATTTCTGAGGGCAAGATTCAGGACTCACTGAGGCTATCCTGGGTACATCGATTTTTTTCTGGTCTTTTTAGAGTTTTATTTTTTCTAGGTGATTTCTCTATCCACTCGAAATATAAAACACTCAATTTGAGCGCTATTTAGTTTTTTATGAAATAAGATCGTTTGTTTCGTCTAGAATTCGAGGGCGAAGCGACAAGCGAACACAGCTGAAGCTTGATTAACTTGCTATCATGCCGAGTAATCAGCCTTACAGCTGACAGTATACTAGTTTGTCTCTCTTTGTGGCTAACATCTTGATTCAAATTAAATTATTATTTTCTATTCTCAAAAGTAAGGTTGCTTACGATTTCGAAACTGTACTTGTTGCACAGAAAAAGCAATTATTCATGTTGCTGGCTCTGGAAGAGCTATTTTTTTAATCAGAGAACGATTCAGAACAAGTTTTGAGTTATTTATTTCATAATTTGTATTATCACTTCTGGAAAAATAGTTGTATGACAGCAAAAGTTGACTTCAGTTTCAAAGGGTTAGCGCATCAAGTTCCCCTTCAATTTCACTTCACGTTCAGTAGAGAACTATTTTATTCAATTGTTCTGAGTTTTGTGCCGGCCCATTTGGCGCGACGGACTACAAGAAACTTCGATTTTTAGCGAATGTATGACTATTTTAAATAGACCATATGTCAATAGCCAGTGTTCTTATGCCATCTTTTGTTACTCATATGTGAGTGTTGAATGCATTTGTTTTCCGTGAGTGCCTAACTAAACCTCGTGTTGTTTTGATATGATCCCAGACACAGATTATATTTGAAAAAATGTGTTAGCTCAATTAGTCTATCCTTGATCTCGGATGCATGAAAAAATAATGATATTCTTATCGCCTTTATTTCTTCTTATACAGCCTCAGTCGCGGTTCCGATGGCTTGGCGGTTGTTGGTGCGGTGAAGAATTTCATGGTTTTTTGTGTAGGGGATTAAAGGCACGTGCATTGAAGCTCAGGTCGGTGGTCTTTTGGCATTGTAAAGCCACATCGTCTCAATGGACTGCGTTAATTGTATTACAAGATTTCAAGACCTTCTTACTTCAAGTTCTGGACGAGATCAGTTATCGTTGAATCGTTAAAATTGTGTTTTTCCCCATCAATACGAACTCAGCTTTAAGATGAGCCTATGTTTGTAAAACAACTTTTCGTAAAAACTCTGTCTTGGCTAATTTTAAAAATGTTTTTTTTTGAATGTCAGCCCGGCGGGTCCTTTTGATAATTGATTGTACCAAAAAAAATCAATCGAAGTCTTTTTTTTCGGACGTAATTGAATTTTGAATCAACGCGTGATATCACCCTGCGTGGACTCATCGCTTACACTTCTGGTTGGTTCGAAGTTAAATGTTTAATGCAGAGGAGATAACTTTGAGGACACCTGTAGAATAGGGTCAAATATGTTTTTTTGTAAGACTGAAGCCAAATGCCATATTTCCACAAATCGTCCCTGGGGACGCTACTTCTGTTCCGGTCATTTTGAAAAGCTTCAGGGAGGAGATGAATTTTTACATTATATGTCGTCAGTTTTGTAAGTCTTTTTATTGGAAGATCCTCTGTCAGACACTCGTGTTTGTCTAGATGCAGATTGTTGTTCGAGTTATCAAAAGGAGGTCATATATATGTCGAAAATTTGTCTTGCTCCGGTTTGCCATTTAAGGGTATTCCGCTTTATCACTTTTTGTAGATAGCGTAGCCACAACGTAAAACACACGTTAAAAGAGTGTGGTACGCATTCTAACCAAAGTGATCAGGATATCTGGCAGAATTTGACATTCTCGGTGAAATTACTGCAAACTAGAGCTCTGGAAAGAACGAATGTTATTTGTAGACTCTTCCTATCTGCGGTGAAAAGTCACTCCAATATTATTTTTACATTCACAATAGGTACAGTATCGTACAGATGACATTTTCCAATGCAAACCTACTCTCCTCCTTAGAACCCGGTTATATCATTGAGCTCAATTTTTACAGCCATGTCCGGATAGGTATGTCATCTTCTGACGGGCTTTTTTGGATTCCGGCGGCGAACAATTCGTAGAACGCCGATAACGCGACGATTTTCACAATTTCGCTTCAAATCTATCTTCTCCTAGATATATTTGCAAAATGGCTCAATTGTTATCGACGTATTCTACGAAAATTTAAGTCTTGACGGGCTTTTTTGCATTTCAGCTAAAACTCGAACATTGATTTCTTTTGGTCAGTTTTCCAAAAAATTTCCGAACAAAAGTGCTTCGATTTTTCGAAGAAGTAAGCTCAAAGAAGCCAGATGAACACTGATGAGGAAAGTTGGCTTAGGCGTCAATTCGAATTTTGGAGCTTTTAGTGGCCAAGCATTCGAGCAACGCGATTTTTTCAAGTTGAATCTTTTAAAAATACTAGAAAAAAATCGCGAAGGTGCAAAATTTTTGATGATTGGTTCTTTAAGTAACTTAGATTTCACCCCGGCGTCATTTGGAGCATTTTTAATACCTCTAAGGCCCTTTATTGTAATCGACAGAAATATACCCCTTACTCAGTACTCGATTTCGGGGCAGTATGCCACTTTCACCATTAAATCGCATTTTACGGCTAAATTAATGACAAGAGTCAGTTATACAGTGTTATCGATAACTTCTGAAACAAAAGTGACCGTTTGTGCAGTTTTTTTTTGGACATTTTTACTGTTACAGTACTATGTTTTTGCAGAATTTTTTTAATCACAAATCACTTTCATCGTGATCAGAAAAAAATTCTAAGACTTTTGTTCCTTACTCTAGCGGAAATTGATCACCGTGAACGTATATCTTAGAAATAAGGTTGGTAATAGTAGTACTGTTTTTTTCACAAATTGTTCCCCTCACACCAACACGCCATTCGGGACGCGAATTTTTTAGTCCTTACAAACGAGATGAAATACTGACTTCAAAACAGACTGTTGGGGGGGGGGGGTTCCAAAATGTGTCATAGAGCTCGCAATTTCTTTTATCTAGTAATGCGTTTTTAAAAATTTGTACGACTGGATGTTCAAGATATTTTTTTCTACTTTTGTTTAGGACTTTTCGCCTGATTTCTAAAAATTCTAGCGTAATACGACACATAAATACCATTTGGACTCAAATAAGGATCTATTTGAGGCTGCTCCTGGTCTATTGGTTGTTTTTTCTCTGTCTTCATTGAGAGTTTTATGTTTTCTGAAGTGAGTTCTCTCATTAACTCAAAAAATTAAAAAAACACATAATTGCGCGGGATAGTTATTTTTGAACTTTGATCCGTCTTGCATCTTTAGTTAGATTCGATGCAAGCGACAAGAGCACAGCTGAAGTTCATGCCGAGTAATCACGCTTCAGGGACCCATACTACAGGGTTGTTCTTTTTTATGGCTGAACAATTGATCTTATAATTTATTTTTTCTCCTCAAAATAGGTTGCTTTACATTCCGAATGTTTTTTCTTTGGCACAGCGAAAAAACGGAGTGATCATGTTCTAGACTATGGAGAGAGATATTTTAATCAGAGACAGTTCAGCCGGCCCGGTTTTGAGTACTATTTATATTACCAATGGTGATTTAGCTATGGAGAAATCGTTTTTTGAAAAATAAAGTGCAATTTATGGGTAGATGTCAAAATAATTAATTATTGGACTTTTTTGATTTCTCACAAATTCCACTGGCGCCTTACACAGTTCAAGTAAAACTATGGTAATTCCAATCTGTTCGTGGATTTTTGTGCGTGCATTTTGAGCTTGAAGGGAAACGAAATGTAGTTTTCAGGACTATTCAGATATGCTATTTAATTCCATCATTTGAATAGCCAGTATTACTCTATCTTTTAAGTGCATATGTGTTTGAAAATGTATGTTATTCCGATAATTACTTTGCGAAAACTCAACCTTATTTCTCTTGATTATCGAGCAACAGAATAATTTTTGAAATTTTGGGCTCAATTATCTATCCTTGATCTCGGCGCGAAATACTGCTTTCTATTGGATTTCTTATCTCCGCAAATCCGCTCAAAGTGTGGTCCGATGGCGTTTGGCGTGTGAGGGGGATTCAATGGTTTTGGTGTCGAGGGGTTATCAATTTTGAAAGAAGTGAAGTGCTTTCTTAGAGTTTTTAGCACTCTTATCTCCCATATAGACCAGAAGGCAAAGCGATCAGTGCCTTCAATTAGGAATAAGGGGTTTGGTGAAAGTAACACTAGTGATCCAAATTACGCGAAAATTTTTGTTGCGGCATAAACACATAAGGTTTTGAACATAATAATATTTTCAAACATCGACACGGATCTTATTTTTCAAGACAATGAGGATTGTTATACATCTTTTTTAAACTTATTCTTTGGATTATTTATTCAGGTGATAATCCAGAGTTTCAGTAATGAGAAAAAGTCTTAACCTTTGTAAGTTGAGCCTGGAATTTATTTTGGACGTTATTTGAGTACTTTTCAAATTACTGTACTATTGGCGTTTTTTTTTTCAAAAGTACTCATCATGCGGGAGACCCCTTAAAGATCGTAAGAATTTTCTCGACTGTTCAATGCTGTACAGTATTGGCCCTCCAGTTTAAATAGAGCATTTCCAGAAGTCATGGCTTTCGAAATGCTGATAACTAAGACATGCGTAGGCGGAGAGAAGGGTGAAGATGCGAATATTAGCCGATTGGACGTTTTTTTTAATGTCAAGATTTCGTTTTATTATTTGTGAAAATTTGGCCTCGGTAGATAGAGCACCTCTAGAGCCAAAATTCGAAAATAATAATTGAATCAAAAGTTTGCCGGTCGGCGTAGCGTGACTACGTCTCCGGTCTAGACAATAAAATGATACTTGACATCTTCGAGCAATTTAGCTGGATTTTGATGAAAAGGATAAATTTGTTAAATGAACTAGAGAAAACCCTGTTTGAGGTTAGATCTACAGTTTCAAAAAATAAACGTTTTCAATTCGGTCTGATTATTGCACGGTTGCCCGTCAACTGGAGGTAATTTTCGCGGAATTTGTTTTTTTCGATCCCCATTAATGACCTTTTTGTTATCGAATTTTTTTTTTCTAATTTTTTGCAAATGGCTGATTATTTAAGCTATTGAACATGTATGTTGATATGAAACTTTGCTTGGGGCTCGATCTACAGATGGTCACCTAGTTGCAAGGAATCGATCTGGTACAGTTCTGCTAAGGTTACCGAGTTAAACCCAGCTACCAAATGGATAAGTTTTGAAATTTTGCTGACGACAAAATCTCGGCCCCAGAGTGTCTCTTAGAAGGTCATTGTTTTACAACTGGTTTGATATTCTTATTCTGATTTTTCTTGAAGATGAAGTGTTGGGATTTTCTCGGTTTTTGAGCTTTGCAGGCGTATATTTTCTTAGACCGACATCTTGATTCCATTTTTGTTTTAGATTGCGCATTTTAGAAAGAAACTGTCTTCTGTAGAGCGTATGAGACCGATCACATCTCCAATCGTCTGTAGAGAAAACTCATAGATTAATGTGTGAAACGGAGACCAAACGGATTTAACGAAAATAGAAATTTTTGGTTAGAACTTTATGTAAGAGAATACCTCGAGACTCTCTAAAGTGCGATATAATATGGTCGGATATTTGTTGAAAAAGCTGATTTTTTTGCATAATTTCGGCCCACGAAATGGAAGTACCAGGAATGTTATTAAGGTCATGTTGATTTTAATATTGACGATTCCAGATTTGATGGAAAATAGAAAAATGGATGTGTATTAAAAATTATTTTTTCGGAGAATGAATTTTTGGACTCATACCAAAGATTTCACCCTGATGCTCTTAAAAAATTTAGTAAGAAGGAAATTGATAACTACGGTTAATGTCTTCACAAGTTAAAAGTTCTCGAAGTTGGCAGTTGGATACAAAAAATAGGATCGCGATTCGCCTATGTCGGGTGCGCAGGCGGCGAACCCTACAGACTGAACCTAACGACAGACTTGACTTGGTACAGGATAACGTGTTGATAAAACGATTTATGTTGAGTATCGGGGGTGGGTATCGCCACCAAAAAAGACAGGATTCCCGAGCAAAACTTTTTTGGTTGAGCAATTAGGTGGTCAGACAGTGAGTTTGCAAAAACCCTCATATTCAGCACTGACAGACATTGTATTTTCTGAAACAACATTGCGAAAAAATTTTGTCTTTCGACAAAAAAGAAAATGCGAGCGCAACGCTTTGTAGATGAATACTTCTGAGAATACTTAATTATTTTTATTTCATTTTTGCAAGGATTCACAAGCTTTCAGATGGGCATAGTGGAACCAGTGCGAAGACAACGGAAAGAATTGCAATCCCGATTATTATTTGAATCGTTCATTTTCCCTGGCGAATGCCAAAAAATTTATATTTTTCGTAGTTTTCTGTCCAGAAAGATTTTGTTCACGTCTTTGGTCCTATTCTAATTTT
>SCLH01063436.1:7782-36181 GCA_004367855.1 Oikopleura vanhoeffeni
ATGGACTATTAGTCTAAACAACAATATGTTACATTGATGATAAAAAATTGTCCCGTTAAAATTGTGCGGAATTATAAACTTCATGGTTCCCGATCATGTTTTTTGATAAAAGATCCCATTCAATCTGATTCCTTCATTGTTCTTGACTTTGGAAACCAATTATTTGGGATAAAGTTCATGATGCGCAATGTTTCCCATCGTTCGAAGGTCAATCGATTTTTTAATATACATGTACTCACATATGTCCACGAGCTGTATACAGTGTCAGAACGTGGCAAGTTTTGAACGGATTCACAATGTGAATTTCACATTGGAACATGACCTTCAGAATTTCATTAGAATCGACCTCGCATTGGGGATCAGTTGAGTGTTTGATGTTTAAAAGATGTTGAAAAAATTGAACATTTTTTTTCGAAATTCACTTATTTGAATTTTAATAGTGAGTCAAAATCTGTAAAACAGTCAGAGTTTGGAAAATTTCAAGAACACACATAAATATTTTATAAAATGTCTGTTGCCACCTTTATGGTCTATCAGATTCAGGTCGGTGTCTTAGTGTACCCATTTGGCGTACACTAAGCACGCAGCGTGCTTTCCTTGTACCCCAAATTGGTCTTGAATGAAAATTTATCTAGCCCAACTTTCGGTACAGAAAGCACGGGGCGTGCTTATTGTACAAATGATCTGAACAAAAAAATGTTTTTAGATAATTGCATTGATATATATACATGTTTAAACAATATAAAGAAGGCAGACCAATCAAACTGAAGCGGGAATTTAGTAAAAAAAAGATCTGATTTTACTTTTTTGTTTGTTTGTAGCAGTTAAATGGTTTTCAGTGGACGGAAACTTATCTCAAGAGAGGATTTACGTCGGAAAAATATCTTTAAATGAAAGCAAAACATCGATAAGAGGTTTTTTCGAGGGTTTTATCGATTTAACTCTCAGAGTAACTTCATGGTCACGCGTAACCATTTTCCGTTTTTTCTGTATTATTTAACTTAAAGTCTAGAAAATTTTTATTTTAGGAAACTGTCGGAGTTAAGCAAATATTTTCGAAAACTTAAATTCTAGAAGTCTGTGTTTTGATAATCGAAATCACAGTTCATCGTGAAATTAATTCCAGGATGATGAAAATTAATTTGCTACTTCCGATCTTGAATTTCACGGAAGTCTGATTGGAGCTTAGCACCTGATGACGCGTCATGACGTTTCCAAATTATCTCAACTTTACTTAAATTTCTATTGGTCAAATACAAAATAATTTTCATTTTGACTAATTTGGGTACACTAAGCACGCAGCGCACCCACCTAAGCACCCACCTAAGCAAGGTATACTGAGGACAAAAAAAGTCGGTTAGTCAATTTGGGTACACTAAGCACGACCCCCAGATCCACAATCAAAACAACAAAATTCGAGTTATAAATTCTATTATACGAAGGCCTGTCTAGTAAAGAAAGATTCGCTGAAGCCTTCAAAAAATGCTTTATTTTGAGAGTGAGTAACTTTTCAATAAATCATAGCACAAAAAAATGAAATTATAATAAAGTTTCTTAAAAATTGTATAAGCTATAAATTATAGTCTATAATATAAGACAATTACTGGTTTTTTTATGGTCCGGGTTTCAAACATCCAAAATGTTACATCCATGATGTTTTTGGCAGTTAAAAAACATTCATTCTGCATAATAGAAAAACTAGTGACAAAGATAATTTTTGCAACAAAATACTCGCCCAAAAAAACTTCACCCTCTGCGAGCTATAAATAACTATTTAGATCAGTTTAAGAAATTTCGAGTGGCATGCCTATTGTCCGTGATCTCTACGATTGCATCATTTAGCTCACGATTCGTAAGTCATGAAAGGTTATAAAACCACAGCGCAGCGAACAAAAATCATTCTATTAGAAAATTAAAATATCAAAGGTAATTAATAATATACCGAATATATTTAATATATTATATTATTTGATGCGAGCAAAACCTACTTATAATTCATACAATAAAAATAAAACTGAGATCAGAGAAAATCTACACATAAAGCAAATTGGTATTTATTAAGTTGTCATCAGCGACATATATATATTTCTTTATAAAAATCTTTGTATGTTAGCATATGCTTGAAAATGTTACATAAACGAAACGTTGGCCATAAAACCAAGATAAAGCCAAATGCATGAAGAAATACGGGAATGAATGTTTTTCACGATTTTTTAACAGACTTATAGAGAAAAATATTGGTATAAAAAATATTCACAATTTAATGTAAATTTTGATTATGGAAGTCAGTGAAAATTCCGAGCTGAATTTATGAAACAAAATTTCTGCACTCAACTTAACAAAGTTAATGCCATCCAGAAGTTAATGCCATCCAGTTCACAACCAGATGTTCTTGACCCGCATTTGACCAATGAGAGTACCTGATATCACGATTAAAAATCCAAAATTTTTAAACCCAATTCTTGACCACAAGATAGCTCAGAATTTTGTTGTTGCTGTCTATTTCGAACATTTTTAGCACCGATTACCCCTATAAGTGTAATTGCATATTCATACCGTTTTTATTTTGGCCACTGTTGCTCCCTTTTTTAATCATAAGTATACTTAAGATTCATCTCCAAATTTATCTGATCAAATGTTCTTCATGCATTTGAAAATATTGTGGGAAAAAACGATAGAAATCATTTTTGTTAAAATTTCATCCCAGGTTATTATTTTTCATCGAATCGAGAGATCAAACTTTAGTTAGGCTTAGCAGCAAATTTAGTAACTTGGGGAAATTCCCAAGAAAATGATTCGGTGAATCAAATGTGAAACTCATCATTATTCGAAAAAAGTGAGCATTAGACAGAAAATGACAACTGAACTTTGGTGTTTTTTCAATTGACAATTTGTGCGTTTGATGCTAAAAAATAAAATTTCCCAACATTTTTTGGCCATACAATCATTTCAGTATATAAAATCAATATTATGAATTAGTCAGAAAGAATCCCTATGAATTCGCCAAAAATTTTTTCTTCAAAACAAAAAATATACCAATTGAATTTTAAGCTGCCACAGCATAATTAAGAATCAGATGACCATAAAAAAATAAATCAACGGCGTGGAAAAGCATGAAAATTAAATTAAAAATTTAAAAAAAATCCGCCATCTTGGTCAAACATCTGGTTTTTAAATCTTATTTATTTTGATTCAAATTGGAGTTTTTAGTCAAAATATAAATTAGAATTTATTCATACCGGGAACCCTTTCAAAACAAAGAAATATAATTAAATTTTTTTAAAAAATATCAAGTTCGAAAAAATTTCGTAGGCGATTTTTAATTGGAAAACAACCGCAAAAATTCAATTTTTTGACTCTGACACACGAAAAATATTTCAGCCAAAAGAGGGTTGGCCACGGACTCACGAAAAATCGATTTTCTAACAATTTTGGCACGCTGCTGTGAAGCTGATTTTTTCAGACTTACTCAGTAAAGGTACCGTCTTTAAAAATTCAAAATAGAAAATTCTTTTGGAAATTTGAACTCTTAACGTTAGAGGTTACCTTAGCAATGCCAAAAAATTGTCCTGATTAGCTCGAATTTAATCTCAAAAGTTTAAAATTAAATTTTTAAGCGTTTTCTGAGAATTATTAAATCACTTTTCTGAATTGACCTTCTAAGGAGTTATTCTGGCTTTGAAAGGTCGGAATTATTTCTTTTGTAAAAAGTTATCAGAAAGAGTCAAAGTTAGGCTCTATGAACGGGCAAATAAATCTAAAGAAATTTTGAGATTATGAAATTATGCTCCAAAATGACCTCTTAAGGAGTTATGCTTTGAAAGCGTCGGAATATATTTCGATGTTTAAAAGTACAGAAAGGAGTCAAAATTTGACTCGATGAACGCAAATAGAATTCTAATGGAATTTGCGATTATAAAATTATGCTTCTGGAAATGACCTCTTAAAGAGTTATTGGCTTTTGAAAGTTTCCGGAATTATTTCAATGTTTAAAAGCTATCATAAAGAGTCAAATTTAGGCTCTATGAACGGCAATAAAGATTCTAAGAATTGAGATTATTAAAATTCTGCTCTATAATGACCTCTTAAGGAGTTATTGGCTTTCTGAAAGGTGGAATTTATTTCGATGGTAAAAAGTATCAGAAAGAGTCAAATTAGGCTCGATGAACCAGCAAATAGAAATTATAAGGAAATTTTGAGATTATTGAAATTATGCTCCAAAATGACCTCTTAAGGATTATGGCTTTGAAAGGTCGGAATTTATTTCGATGCCAAAAAATATGAGAAGCATCAAAACTTGGGCTATATAAATGGCAACTTAAATTTTATTTAGGTATTTGAGTTATAAAACAATGTTCTGAAATGACCCTAGGAGTTATAGGTTTAAAGGTCGGATTATTTCGGTCCTAAAATATAATTAAAGCGCCTAACTTTGGGCTATCATAAATTGGAAACATTTAAATTAAATGGAATTTGTGAGATTATAAATAATTCCGTTCGGAAGAAATGACCTTCTTGAAGGGGGTGATAGTCGCATTTTAAGTTAAAAAAGGGGGTTTTCAATCGTCCAATTTTCGCAAAATAAAAATCTATGGACCAAAATATTATCTTTCTCTGATATTATTTTGAACAAAAATCTAGCATCCCAATAAAAAAATACAAAGTGACGGCATGGGCTCGTCCAATTCAGAAACTGCTAACAAACACTGACGGCGTTATTTTTGTCCACACAGCTGATGGTCTTGACTTAGGCACTGGTAATAGGCATGCTGCAGCCTTATTAATTCATTACAAGTAGGCATGCTGCACCTTTTTTAATACATGGACAAAAAACAGCTGTTTGTAAAGCCTCATGTTATTTTATCAGCTTGCCTACGCATATAATAACACTGAAGGTAAAACATTAATCTCATAATTAAAATGTCAACTACAAATATACTAAATATTTATAAAATGAGAAAAATTTGAGATTATAGAGAAAATCGTTCTGAAGGTCTCTTGAGTAGGTGTCGTGGGAATTTTTGAGGTTTTTTCACTGGCTAATTGTCGCAAATTGTATCGGCATACAAAAATCTTTGCATCCTTAAAAAAAATCGAAAGTGACGGATGCTCGTCCAATCAGAAACGTGCTTTACCAGGCGGTCGGCAGATTTTTGAAATCGTTTCTCTGCTCTGCTCTAGCACCATTTTTTTTTTCGGTTTGCTCCTGCTCTTGCTCTAGCACCATTTTTTCTTTTCGCGTTCGCTCTGCTCTGCTTCTGCTCTAGGAGCATATTTTGAATGGTTTGCTCTGTCTGCTCAAACAAAAATATAAATTTTGACTGCTGCTCTGCTCGAAAGCCAAAAATTCTGTTTGCTCGTCTGCTCTAAAAATTAATTTTTTTTTTTATGCTCTGGTCTGCTCTAATTTTTTGTGGGTTTAACGGCCAAATAATTAAGTGAGGGGGTTTCTTTCGGTAAAATTAGGGGTATGAAGGTCCGGTACAATATAATGAGGGTTTGTGGTATGAACCAACCAAGGGCAAGGAGTAATATCAAGAAAGGTTGGCGTGCAATTAATTAAGAGGGTATTACTATACCGTATGAGGTATAAGAGGTTAGGGATCTATTAATTACACGATTTTAGGTTGAAGGGTTTACTTAATTAAGGGTATTAGTAGGAAAATTCTGTAGCCATTTTGAGTAGATTTTCCATAAAATAATCTGCGATCGAGCCTCGATTTTCAGGACTATAAAACATCTTTTTGAAAATGCCCAATCGGCGAAGGCCGATAAGGGAGAATTTATAATTTGAAATGTTATTTTATTTGAACAAATGAGGCCCGAATCGGCAGAAGGCCAATAAGAGGCAACTATATTTCAATTAATTGTGTTGAAATATGAGCCAAATCGGCGAAGCCGATAAAGGGGATTATTATATTTAAAAATTTTAATTTGTCAAAAATGAGCCTCAAATCGGCGAAGGCGATAAAGAAAAAATATATTTAAATTAATTTGTTTGAAAATGAGAGCAAAATCGCCGAAGGCAATAAACGAGGCAATATAATGTCAATTTAATTATTGTTGAAATATGGAGCTCAAATCGCGCCGAAGGCCGATAAAGACGATATTATATTATGAAATCTTAATAATTTGTCAAAAATGAGCCCAAATCGGCCGAAGAGCGATAAGAGGCGAAATTTTAGTATTTTATTCATTTGTTGTGAAAAATTGACCCAAAAATTGCGCACCGAAGGCCGATAAAGGGAGATATGTACATGTTGAAATTAATTTTGTTCAAAAAATGAGCCCCAAATCGGCGAAGCCGATAAAGGAGATATTAATTTTAATTCATTTTTTGTTTGAAAAATGAGCCCCAAATCGGCGAGGCCGAAACAAAGGGAGATATTATACTTTGGAAATTTAATTTGTTGAGAGAAATGAGCCCAAAATCCCGAAAGGCACGATAAAGGGGGAAATTATATTTTAAATTCATTTTGTTGAGAAATTGGGCCCAAATCGGCCGAGCGATACAAGGGGATATTTATTTGAAATTTAATTTTATTAAGAAATGGCCAAAATGGCCAAGGCGCATAAAGCAGAAAAATTATTTAAACTTTAATTTTGTTGCGGAAAATGCGAGCAAAATCGCCGAAGGCCGATAGAGGAGGAAATTATTTTTATTTAATTTTGTTGAAAAAGTGAGACAGAAATCGGCCGAAGCCGTAAGGAGGATATTATATTGTGAAATTTCATTTATTGAAAAATGAGCCCAAATCGGGCCGAAGGCCAATAAAGAGGCAAATTATATTTCATTTAATTTGGTTTGAAATATGAGAACCAAAATGGCCGAAGCGATAAAGGAAGATTTCATATTTGAAATTTAATTTTCTAAATTGCAAGAAATGCGCCCCAAAATCGGCCGAAAGGCCAATAAGAGGGCAAATTAATATTTCAATTTAATTTTGTTGAAATATTGAGCCTGCTGTCAGTATTCGGCTTATGTTAAACTAGTGCCAAAATCCAGTTTTTTGTGATTCTGAAAGCAAATCAAAGATCTTTTTCCAAAAAATTTTCAAAGCGCGCTTGGCATCACGGTCTTGATCCGCGTAATTCAAATTTAATAAAATTCATTGTTAAAATTAATTACCCAGGTAGGGGATACATTGAAAAATAAAATCCTCAATTTTGTGAGCACGTTTCTGATTGGACGATCCTCCGTCAACTTTTTGATTGTTTTTAGCAGATTTTTGGTTAAATATATCAAAAAGGAGAAAGTTGATCACGATTATTTTCTTTCCTCATTAAATGCTTTTTATGCGTTTAAAAATAGTTAAAATTGGATAGCAAATTGGCGTTAATTGTATTTAAAAGATAATAGAAAAAATTATGTTTGATAATGGAATACTATTGCTTAATAATGGCATCGATTTTACAGACATGAGCTACGATGGCAGAAATAAGTTGGGTCAGACTGCACTTTTTAAGGTCTCGAGTTTTAATGCATTTTTTATAAAAATATAAGAAAAATTAATGTTGCTGTCCAATATCGAGGAAAGAAGCCAAACCAATCACCAACTGATGCGAGTTTACTACGCCAAGTTTAGACAACGGGAAACGGAAATGATTAAAAGACATTTTTTAACTTGAAGATCAACTCTTCAAGTACAATTTTTTAAATATAGCCAAGTGGCAAACCAAACTCCATGTAGGTAGTTTTTTGGCCAAATATCGGCCGAAAGTATTTGACACAATTTGTAAGATTTCTTTAAGTAAATAATTCCTGTGTTATCAGGCAATTTTTTGGTTTTTCTATTAAGAATTAAATTTTAGGCGTAGAATCGACGGTTCATTTTCAGACAGTTAATTCTCCAGAATTTACTCATTTTAAGTTTGTTTGTTTCGTTCTGCTGAGTTATTTAATTCTAGGCATTTGCTATGTCACTTCATTTGATCTAATTGTAAAATACTTTTTAGTAAAAAAAAGTTCACAAAATGACGGGTCAATTTCAAGCGCTACGTGTGTTTTCATTGAACAAAAAAACAATTATGTTTGTTCTCATATCGCTACATGTGCCAATGCTGCGGAATTTTCCAATTTGCTGAATTTTAAGCCAAATAACTTTTGGCGATATTGGGGCCGGGCGTGAGTTTTACTGACTTTGAACAAAAAACTATTTTTTTTAACTAATAAACTCTAGAGCAGAAAACAGATTCAAAAACAAAAATCTGCTTTAAAATCAAACAGACTCTTGGATCTTTTAATCCCGCTGCGACCGCCAATAACAAGCATGGCGGATAAGTTTTGTGGACTCGAGCTGGTGCTTAAAGAGAGTTCGGAATTTTATTTGATTTAGGGATATTTTGTCACAATTTTTTTTATTTGTCAAATAGATAAAAAATAATTTTGATCGATCGCCGTTGGATACGTTTTTTATAAGACAATTGAAATGTGAATTTATTGACGAATAGAGAAAGAAATTGCTTTTGAAAATGTCTTGTTTGCAATAAGAAAGTAAGTGATCAAACTAATTTTTTTACCTTTTAGCATTAAGTTTTTGCAATTGTTATTTATGGGTCAGAATTATCTTGCACATTCTCTAGGTTTTGGTAATTGAAACATAATATTTACTTATGTACATTTTAGCGTTAGAGTTAATTCTTTCATTGCAAAATCATTTATCTAATTCATTAGTGCATTAATATTGGCAATTGTTTAGCTTCATTTTTCAGGCTCGATTTATCGGGATATATCAACAAAATACGTAAAGATTATAATCTGACGAAAACAATAAAATAACAAGTTTGGTCAGAGTTAGATTCGGGAATATTCAATTTACTGTGAATTCTGTCTAAGCGGACAAAACCCAAAAAAATATCGCATTATTCCCTGAAAATCCCAAAATTTCGTAACCCTCCAAATGCGGACAAAACAGGATTTTTTTCAAAACATTAAAAAATAAGCATTCATAATTTAGCAAACAATATAAACAAAAACTTCTTATTTAATTGTGGTATATTTACCGCGGTGAGTTTCTAAGTAGCGAAGAAGAACACAAAATTTGTAAATGAAGCGGTTTGAGTGAGACAAAAAACGGGGTTTTGTTAACAAAAATCGATATTTTGATAAATTACCATTTTCTAGAAGTTCTAAAATTTCTTGCATGAATATTTCATAGCTATTTTTTTCATATAAATTTAATTTCATAATTTCGCTGCTATACGAATATTTGGTTTGGACCACCTTCTTTTTGGCATTTTAGTAGATCAAAATTTAAGGCGCCCGTGATGCCATTTTTTTAGAGTTCTAAAATTCTTGCACGAATATTCTCATATCATAAATTTTTTCAATGAAATTTAATATTTCTATTCGCTGCATATCGAAAATTTTGTTTTGGGACATTTTTTGCATTTTAGTAGATCAAAATTAGGGGCACCGTGATGCACATTTTTTAGAGTCTAAAATCTTGCACGAATAACTTCATACTTAATTTTTCATGAAATTAATTTTCTATCATGCATAATCGAAATTTTGGTGTTGGGGACCATTTTTTTGCATTTTAGTAGATCAAAATTAAGGGCACCCGTAATGCCATTTTTTAGGCTGTTTAGAAATTCTGCACAAAATAATTTCTATTCTAAATTTTTTCATGAAATTTACATTTCTCTATTCGCTGCATATCGAAACTTTTGTGGTTCGGGACATTTTTTGTGCATTTAAGTAGATCAATAATTTAGGGACCCGTAATGCTATTTCTAGAGTTATTATAAATTTATGCACGATACTCATATCTAATTTTTCATAAATTAATTCTCTTATTCGCTGGCATATGAAATTTTGGTTTGCGACCATTTTTTTGCATTTTAGTAATCAAAATTTACGGGCCCGGTATCCATTTTCTAGAAGTTTAAGAATTGCTTGCACAAATATTTCATATTAATTTTCATGAATTTAATTCTCTATTCGCTGCATATCGAATTTTGGTTGGGCACCATTTATTTTGCATTTAGTAGAGTCAATTTTAGGGACCGTAATGACATCTATTCTAAGTTCGATATTTTTTACTCGAAATTAATTCTGACCTGTCTGCAATAGTAATTACTCATTTAAGAGGTCATTTAGGTCGACTGTTTCAAATTCTCAAATTCATTGATAATTAGATTCCGTATAAGCCCACAGCTTGACGCTTTCATATATTTTTTACACTCAAAATAATTCTGACCTTTCAAAGTTATTACTCCTTAAGAGGTCATTTAAGAGGCAACTGTTTCATAATCCATATTCCTTGAATTTAATTTTCCGTCCATAGAGCCCGAGTTTTGACGCTTTGATGTTCTTACATGAAATAATTCGGACTTTCAAAGCCAATAACTCCTTAGAGGTCATTATAGACATAATTTTATCTCAAATTCTTCAGAATCTATATTGCCGTTCATGCAGAGCAAATTGACCTTTATGATACTTTTATATTGAAATTAATTCCGACCTTTCAAAGCCAATAACTTTTAAGAGGTCATTCAGAGCATAATTTATAATCTCAAATCCTTCAGATTCTATTTGCGTCATGGAGCTAAATTTGACTCTTTCTGATACTTTTTACATTCAAAATAATTCCGACTTTCAAGCCAATAACTCCTTAAACAGTTCTTTTTGGAGCATTAATTTCATAATTCAAATCTTAGATTCTTATTGCCTGTTCATAAAGCATAACTTTGACTCTTCTTGCATAACTGTTTCATTGAATAATTCGACCTTTAAAGCCAATAATCTTAAGAGTCACTCTCAGAACATGGTTTCATAATCCCAAAACTCTTTAAAATTCAATTTGCGTCAATAACCTTATTCAATGCTCTATGATATATACTGTAAGGAACTCTAAAACAGATTAAGAGTTATTTCCAAAAGAAGCACAATTTTATATTTTGACTTTTTAGAGGCTGCTTACTGACTTATTACTTGAAAAAATCAATTCAAAGCAGGTGCCAAATGTTTAAATTGAAAAAAACCGTTTTATATACGCGAGGGAGTTAAAATTTTCAAAATCTAAAAAAAATTATTTTATTGACAAAAAATGACACATAGACTAAGTTTTAGGAAGTTTTCCAAAAAAAAAAAAAGTCGTGGCACCGCTATTGGTTGTTGATTGTAAAAAATAAAATATCCCAACATGTTTTGGCCATACAATCATAGTTATATAAAATAAATAATGAATATGTCGAAGAATACCTATGAATTGCAAAATATTCTTTTTATTCAAACACAAAAAATAAAAATGAATAACGGTTGCCGCACAGAATAACTAACAATTAGAGTGACCATAAAAAATAAATCACGGCTGGAAAAGCATGAAATAAATAAAATTCCAAATAAAAAAATCGCCATTCTCGTGTCAAACTATTGCTTTTTAAAATTCCATATTATTTTGATTCAAAATGGAGTTTCTGATGTCTCAAATTAATAATTATTGTTAATTTCTTACGCAGGAACCCTTTCAAACGAAAAGTAACTATAATTCAAAATTTTTTTTAAAAAAATCAAGTTGAAAAATTTCGTAGGCGGATTTTTTGAAAAAAAAACCGCAAAAATTGCAATTTTTGACTCTGAACACGGAAAATATTTCAGCCAAAAGTGAAACAAAGTAAATGTTATCTTGTTTTCCGGTCCTAAATTACCTAAATTTTACGATCGCCGAAAAATTCTCCCGTAAAATTTTTTTTTTGATAATTTTCTTAGTTTTTTAATTCCAGCTTAGAACTTTGTTTTTGTTTTTAGTTAAAAGCCCTCGTTTAATGGTAATACACCGTCAAAGCTCACGCTTACATTTTCGACCATTAAACGAGGGCTTTTAACTAAAAACAAAAACTAAGTTCTAAGCGAGAATTGAAAAACTAAGAAAATTATCAAAAACAAATTTTACGGGAGAATTTTGCAGGGATTTTACGGGTTTTATGTTGAAAATTTGAATTTGAACGAGCGCTCAACTCGAGTACGAGGTGTATGCTTATTTGATATTTTCGTACTCGAGTTAGGTACTAGACTTCCTGTAACAAAAGTATAATAAAAATACAAATTTGGTATCATTAATAAGAGCAACAATTGGCATAAATTTAAAAATATTAATTTTAATATCTTTTCACCGATATGGATTTTTTCTGGCTTTATTTTATAAATTAATTGAGTCTGAGGGGGAATAATTACCTTTTTCATTCAGAAAATGCAACGAATTTCCAGGTCGATCCTTACACTTTCGCGAACAGTGGAATTCATTCCAATAAGGCTGTCTTCAACTGTGGTACGTTCAAATTTTTAGGAAACTAGAGAAATTACAAAAACCGTTATGGAAATTTTTAATAATTTTACACTCGGAGGCTCGAAACGCAAAACTTCCCTGAAGGCTTCAAATTCGATTTGAAGGCTGAATTTGAGTGCTTATACTGTGATAACTTCAAATTTGATTAATTTTTGGTTGCATTTATAATAATAAGAAGAACTGTTGGTAAATTACCACTGGAAATTGTCTGTTAAAAACCACCTTTCCGATACTATGGTATACAGTATACTGTAAACCGTAACTGAATCAGTATTACTGATGGAACTTGAATTCTTCGACATTTTATCTTTGATATATTTTCATAAATTACCTCACTCAAGGTATTTGTTAGAATATGATGTTTTTAAGGAAATTGAGTTTAGCGGCTATTCATAAATTTTGAATAAAATTTTTGCTCATTTGAAGGTTATTTTTCACTCTTATAAATTACACCCTAATAAAATTTTATTCAAAATTTATGAATAGCCGCTAGAGTCTAGACTCTCCGCAGTAAGATTTAGCTCATTTTTGTGACAGGCTAGAAAGTAGGGATTATACTAGAAAGTTAGGAAAATTGATAACGAACAAAAAGTTCCGTTACGGAAAGTTCGAATTTTGACAAGGTGGTCAAATATCGTTGTTAGACCTTATTTGGTCTCTAGCTCCTTCAAAGTTTGATGTAGTTTGAAGTTCAAACTACATCGCGAGTTTTTATTTGTTAAAAAATAGCTCTTGTAATTCTGCATCGATTAAGCAGCATTTTAACAAAATAAAGGGTACGAAGGCTATTAACCGCTAAACTCAATTTTCTTGAAAACATCATAGTCTAACAAATACCTATTTTTAAACTTATTAACTTTTATATCCCCTTGTCTACCTAAATGGGTAGATCAGGGGTCGGCAGAACTTGATCGGATCGATTTTTTTGATCTGATCAGGTTTTTAGCCCCCGATCTGATCAGGTATTTTGAATCTCCCCGATAGATAACGACTGTGGTTATTCTGGTCTGTTGGTTATATTTTTGCGAAGCAATTCTACAATGAGTGTATTATACACTGTGTATAAGTATAAAGCTGACCACCAACTTTATTATGACAATAATAATTCAGAAAATATTTTTCATCAAATTAAGAAAATAAAATGTTTCATCAAAGAGGAAATGCGTGATGAAATAATATAATTGGACTCTTTTTGATGGTTAATTTCTAAACCGTTGCCTCGGTTATTTCAATTCAAGAGATTTACAAAAGTGAAAGTATCGATCCTAACTTTGTATTAAATATTTTAACAAACATTCAGTTAAATCACGATATATTTGAGAATAGAGCAAAAAGTATGGAATCATGTTTTACATGATAACAACAAATCTTGAATACTTAATGATAATAAAGAGGAGGCCTCAATCATTTTTCTTGATTCATTCTGTTACAAACGAAAGCCTCATTAGTAAATTTTCTAAAACATGGACTCTGGAAATTTCACAGACACCATTTTTCAAAAAAAAATAAAGCGAGGCCTTCGACTTTAATAGTAACAACTTAACGGGATTGAGGGTGCTTCATAAAATTTGTCTTGGCAGTGAAATAAAACGAATTAAAAGTTGGTTGTTGGTAAAAATAACACCAGAATTTTTTTGCAATTGTTTTTGATGCGCTAGCACAATCAGAAGTACTTTACTTGCCGGGAATTACTGTATTAAAGACGATTAAGGGGTTAGTTGGTGTGAAATGTTAGTATTGCTAGGGTTAATAACCTATTTTTATGTATCAGTATTCATTTCGGAAGGATGTACTACCAACGCAAGTATCTAGAATTTTAAGAAGAATTTCTCGGATAATTTATTTATACACACGAGCATGATAACTTATCATTGATAAGTCAGTTCAGCATCGTATTCCTCGAAAAACATTCGAAAAATTCTAGGACGTTCTTATCTTTTCTTGATAAAGGCAAAATAATATATAGGCGAAATAATATATAGGAGAAACTAGCACGTGCATCGTCTGAACACTCACCCTTGGGCGTATGTACTGTCAGTTTACCAAATAATTAACTAAATTAAAGTTCTATTTTTCTTCTTATCAGAGCAATAATGAAGGCTTGCCTGTAGGGTGGCCCAGGATTTTTCAGATTCTTAAAAGTCGTCCTTTCGCATTTAAATTTCGTGGCAAAACATTGGTAATATAAAATTCACTGAACTAGAAGTTTCCGAGGTTTTAAGTACTTTTGAAAATTATTTTTTATTGGATGTCAAAAAGTCCAACAAATTTGGAGAATTTCCAGAACTTTTTCGTCTTTGCCCACCCTACTTGCTGAAGAATTATTTCACTTTTCAAATACATGTAATTCTGAAATTTTTCAAATGAATTTCATGGCCAAACATCAAAAATTTAATCTTTTGTCAATTTCATACAATTCTCAGGATAAAATTTTCTCATCGTCAAGTCCGATCATGCAGTAGATGCGTAGGTGTGGAGTGACCACCGAGTGATTTTAAAGTCGGAAAATTCCTTCAGTTTAGAAAATTGTCCATTATCGAGGGTTGAGGTTATTTAAGTGAGATCATTTTGAATTAAGCTATAATAAGAGGATTCGCAGAAAAGAAAAACTGATCAATAAAATATGAATAAATTGGAATCGATTAACCATTTTGAATTGTAAACGAGAAAATTTTGTGGATAACTCCTGGACCATTTCGTCAAACAATAAGACTTCAGTAAATTAATAATAGTAACTTGTTAAGTTACTGAAAAGAGAGAATTCGAACTTGTGCGATTCCTTATTTGTTTGCAATTACTATTAATTGTTAATGTTTTTTGTGTGAGAAATCGCATTTTCTAATACAAATATTTTTTGATAAATCAATTATGGGAGAAATTTAGCAAAAAAAGCTGTTCAATAAATTCAAATAATATTTTATTATAAAAAACTCATTCATTTTTTGCAATTTTCCAAAATTATAAACTATAAGTTATAGTCCTATAAGTTATAGTCCTATAAGTTATATTCTATAACTCAAACTTAACCCCAACCTGCACGAGTGTGTTTCAGAACACAGAGACCAAAAATATTTTGGGGAAGTGTCATTTTGGCCGGCGGAATATCGGAACAGACACCCGATAGTTCCCCTTATTTTCGATTTCAAGAATTTTGGTGAGTTCTAGAAATTTCTCATCAGACCGGAAATGCATTATTTGGATGCAATTTTTTGTTTAATGCAGTTAAAACAGTACTGGAACAAGATATTAATCAACAAATAAACTAACTAGGGTGACTTTTGAAGGGGGGAACTTTGACATTATTAATTTTGACACTCGGCGCCACCTGATGGTTAAAAGAGCTATTTTGTCTATCTCGTGACTGGAACCAAATATGAATGTATAAATATACTTATAGGGATAGTTTTCCAAGCCCAAATCTTTTGTATTATTAATTTTCACACACGGCACCACCTGGTAGTGAAAATAGGCTTCAAAACAGCTCTTGAGTAATATTTTTTATTTGAAACCACTGAATGTTGCAATTTAAAAACCTTAAATATTAATTTCAAAATCTAAAAAGCTATTTTTGCGGTCAGCAATCTAAGTAAATACTATGGTGTGTTTTGAAACACTCTCGTGCAGGGGGTAGGACATCTCGTGCAAGTGGGGGGTTTAAGGGGTATGCCGCATAAGGGCCCCTTACCGTATGCGACTCTGATTTAATAAAGGCCTTAGATGCATTTAACATGCTTCAAATAGATACAGGGTTATAATTAAGTGTTCTACGAACCCAATCATCAAAAAAAAAATTCGCATTTTTTCGATTTTTTGTTGAGTATTTTTTAAAAAATGAAGTTAAAAAATAACGTTTGCTTAAATTTGACCACTCAAACTTCAAAATATCGTCTTGAAGTAAGTCAACTGTCTCATCAGTGTTTCACTGGCTTTCTTTTGAGCCTACTTTCGAAAAAATCGAAGCATTTTTTTTGGAATTTTTTTCGAAAATAACCAAAAAAATCATATTTCGAGTTTCAGCTGTAAATTGCAAAAAAGCTCGTAAGAATCTCTAACATATGTTCTGAAGAATACTTGATAAAAATTCAAGCCATTTTGCAAACATATCCTCGGAGAAGATAGATTTTAAAGTCTGAAATTTTAAAAAATCGTCGGTTATTAAATAACCGTTATTTGGCGTTCTAGATTTGTTTAATCGGTGGATCACAAAAAGCTCGTGCAAAAAAATTGACATACTACCGTTACGTGATATATGAAAATTTGAGCTCAATTTAATATAACGTCTAGGAGGAGATAGATTTTGCAGTTTGGAAAAGGTAATTTTGTTACGATACTGTACCTATTGGTGTAATGGTATAAAATAATTTGTGATGTACTTTTTCGCAAAATTAAGGATAGATCTACAAATGAGCATTTTCTGTTTTTCTCATGAGGTCTTAGTTTTCAGTATATTTCACCGAGAAAATGTCAAATCAGAGTCGCATACCACCTTAAATGATTGAAAAAATTTGCAATATAAATCTTATTTCGGGTCTAGCGCCGCGGCCGTCTATGATAAAAATTGACCGATATCGTTACCCGAAACCGGGATTTTTTCGTATCACTATCGGTTTTACTTGAACTCTAATTATTGGCCCTAATTAGTTATAAATAAATAAGTTATGGCGCATCTTATAACATTATAAATTTTCGTAAGTTCCACTTCCGGTACCGGTTGTTCAACTTTAACGGTCTATTCTGACGCACGATTTTGGCAAAAAGCACGATGGTTTTTTTAAAATTTCAAACCCATCGTTAGTAGATACAATTCCTGAACCAATTTTTTAACTCGGAATAAAACTTAAAAAAACTTAAAAAAATTTCAAACATAGTTTTTCTGGTAAACGGTTCTAAAAATAATGAAAAATAGATAAATAAATGAAAAATTCTTATTGGAACAAATTTAAACGCTAATTTAGTATCGGAGATCGCCAAATTACGGTTTCGAAAATATCTTTGATAAAAAAGTATGTTTGAAATAATTTCAGACTGCATGAAAAACGATTTTGTCAATTCGGAAGATTGAATTTGGTTACTGTAACAAAAAATTAATTGTTTTTTTATTTTAATCTGTTTCAATCGAGTTAACACACGCTTAACCCCCTCACACCCTTTGACTATCTGAAGGCAAAAATTTCGGGGGCCAAAACGGCGCAGAAATAAACATCGTCACAGACCTACAATTCAAATGCGTCGTAGAGTTTGCAATTTCATTACCAAAAATATTGTTGAAAATTTTATTACGATTAGCCGTTCGAAAGATATTTTTTCCTACTTTTTTAGGATTTTCGCCAAAATTTCTTAAAAATTAATTGTGTGAAAACGATACATAAAATCGAAATTCTGAGGAAGCCAATTTTTAGAAAAGTATTTCAGGATTCAGGATGATATAAGTTTATTTTTTTGCAGTCTTTATACGAAGAATAATTTTTTCACAAGTGATTTTTATAAAACTCAAAATAATAAAAAAATATTTTTTTCGAAAAAAATTGAACGACAACACTCAAATGAAGCCGACAAAGACAATTCGATCAAGTGTAGAACATAAGGTGGTACTGATTTGAGTTATCAGTGATAAGCAATATTTTTCACATTTTGCTGCATATATTTTGACGCGCGGCGATATGAATAGCATTGTTTTTTGTAGGTTTTTTGAGATATAATTATTTATTATAGATTCATTAAAAAAATTTATTTATTAAGAGGCCGATTCTCACTCTAAAAAATGCGTTAACTATTTCAGCTAATTTAGCATCTGCTCGACACAAAATAATTCTTTTGTAAATTATTCCTTATTTCTCTCACTTTATGATAATGGAATAACGCGAAACGTCCAATAACATAACATTTTTTAAAATGAACCTATAATAAATAATTGTTTTGTAAGCAATCCAGATATCATATTTAAAATCTGAGACAAGTTTTATATAGCTAGAGCTTCACTTGTCAATTTGTAACTTTTATGTCATTGTAAAAAATGTATGGTTTTCCAAGAAATACAAGGTGAGTGAACCTTTTTTTCTCTGGCAGTTATCGAGTTCACAGACTTCGAAATTTGTTAATGTTATCTGTTATTCACTTAATTCTATTTTTGATCTCAATTAGTAAAAAATAAGTTAATTGATATCTCTTCCAGTTTTCCCGTGATAAGCCCTCAAATTGTTGCCTTCAGAAAGGCTTTTGGGTGTGAGGCGAAGTTCTCGTTTCTGGATGTGAGGAGGTTAAATGCACTTTTGGCATTCTAATAAGCAAACATCAGCCCTTATTTTAAGTAAATATGCTACATTCGCATGCTCTTATTAATAGACTTGCCCTGTTGATTTTTTATGGTGGTCAGAAATACAAAAATAACTTAGGCAGTTTTGTTTAATGCCGGCCACTACTTCCATGCGGCTTACGAGAAAATCATAAGAGATATCGAGAAACGGTTTCTTGGCTTCAACCAGGCTGCCAAAAGGGATGCATCCCGGCCAATTTTCCATCCCCATCCCTATCCCGTTTTTTCTTATCCCGTTTTACCTATCCCGGNGATGGGATGGAGGGATAGATTATCCCCTTTTTTATCCCGTTCCGGGATAGGCTATCCCCTTTTCATCCCGTTTCTGTAAATACGAAATAAAATTAAGATACAGAATAAAATCGTAGATATTTACGAAATTCGTAGATAATGAGATAATATTGTGATACTAGCTTAATTTGTCAAAACTTTGTTGACATTTTCAATGACTCAGTACCTTCGGTGTGACCGGAAGTAGAGTTAAAATTGTATTTAAGGGGGTAGCGGTCGCACTCTTTATAGGGTACTTTGGGGTGTAAAAATAGCACTTAATTGCTAGGGAACACTCAAAAAGCATTAACTTATTTTAAAAAAAAAAGGTTTGAAATTTTCATTTTCTTTAGAATTTTTCTGAGTATTTTTTTTGGAAAGCATTGAAACCCACTTTTCGACCAGAACTCAAGCTTTAATTTGGTGGTACTTTCGACTAAATCCGACGACTTTCATTTTTCGAGTTTTCACTTCCGGTTTACTAAAATGCGATTTTCTAGAATTCAACAAAATATTTTATAATTCTGCACCATCATAATAACAAAAACATATTTTTCCATCTGTTCCCAAATTTATACTGCATTCTGAAATGTAACCTAGGAGGAGATAGATCTTGAATAGTGAAAATCTTGAAATTAGGCGGNGTTCAATTTCATACAATTCTCAGGATAAAATTTCTCATCGTCAAGTCCGATCATGCAGTAGATTGCGTAGGTGGGAAGCTGACGCACCGAGCTGATTTTTAAAGTCGGAAAATCCTTCAGTTAGAAATTGTCCATTATCGAGGGTTTGAGGTATTTAAGTGAGATCATTTTGAATTAAGCTATAATAAAGAGGATTCGCAGAAAAGAAAAACTGATCATATAATATGAAATAAAATGGAATCGATTAAACATTTTGAATTGTAAACGAGAAAATTTTGTGGATTTTCTCCTGGACCATTTCGTCAACAATAAGACTTCAGTAAATTAATAATAGTAACTTGTTAAGTTACTGAAAAGAGAGAATTCGAACTTGTGCGATTCTTATTTGTTTGCAATTACTATTAATTGTTAATGTTTTTTTGTGTGAGAAATCGCATTTCTAATACAAATATTTTTGATAAATCAATTATGGGGAGAAAATTTAGCAAAAAAAGCTGTTCAATAATTCAAATATATTTTATTATAAAAACTCTTTTTTGCAATTTTCCAAAATTATAAACTATAAGATTATAGTCCTATAAGTTATAGTCCTATAAGTTATATTTATAACTTAAACTTAACCCCAACCTGCACGAGTGTGTTTCAGAACCAGAGACAAAAATATTTTGGGGAAGTGTCATTTGGCCGGCGGATATCGGAACAGACACCCGATAGTTCCCTTATTTTCGATTTCAAGAATTTTGGTGAGTTTTAGAAATTTCTCATCAGACCGGAAATGCATTATTGGATGCAATTTTTTGTTTAATGCAGTTAAAACAGTACCTGGAACAAGATATTGATCTACAAATAAACTAACTAGCTGAACTTTTGGAGGGGGGGACTTTGACATATTAATTTTGATATCGGCGCCACCTGATGGTTAAAAGAGCTATTTCGTCTAATCTCGTGACTGGAACCAAATATGAATGTATAAATATACTTATAGGGATAGTTTTTCCAAGCCCAAATCTTTTGTATTATTAATTTCACACACGGCACCACCTGGTAGTGAAAATAGGCTTCAAAACAGCTCTTGAGTAATATTTTTTATTTGAAACACTGAACTGTTGCAATTTAAAAACCTTAAATATTAATTTCAAAATCTAAAAGCTATTTTGCGGTCAGCAATCTAAGTAAATACTATGTGTGTGTTTTGAAACACTCTCGTGCAGGTGGGGTAGGACATCTCGTGCAAGTGGGGTTTAAGGGGTATGCCGCATAAGGGCCCCTTACCGTATGCGACTCTTGATTTAATAAAGGCCTTAGATGCATTTAACATGCTTCAAATAGATACAGGGTTATAATTAAGTGTTCTACGACCAACATCAAACAAAAATTTCGCATTTTTCGATTTTTGTTGAGTATTTTTTAAAAAATGAAGTTAAAAAATAACGTTGCTTAAATTTGACCACTCAAACTTCAAAAATTCGTCTTGAAGTAAGTCATCAGTGTTTCACTAACTGGCTTTCTTTTGAGCCTACTTTCGAAAAATCGAAGCATTTTTTTTGGAATTTTTTCGAAAATACAAAAAAATCATATTTCGAGTTTCAGCTGTAAATTGCAAAAAAGCTCGTAAGAATCTTAACATGTTCTGAAGAATACTTGATAAAAATTCAAGCATTTTGGAACATATCCTCGGAGAAGATAGATTTTGAAGTCTGAAATTGTTAAAAAAATCGTCGGTTATCAAATAACCGTTATTTGGCGTTTAGATTTGTTTAATCAATCGTGGATCACAAAAGCTCGTGCAAAAAATTGACCTACTACCGTTATGTGATATATGAAAATTTGAGCTCAATTTAATATAACGTCTGGAGGAGATAGATTTTGCAGTTTGGAAAAGTAATTTTGTTACGATACTGTACTATTGGTGTAATGGTGAATAAATTTGTGATGTACTTTTTCGCAAAATTAAGGATAGATCTACAAATGAGCATTTCTGTTTTCTCATGAGGTCTTAGTTTTCAGTATATTTCACCGAGAAAATGTCAAATCAGAGTCGCATACCACCTTAAATGATTGAAAAAATTTGCAATATAAATCTTATTTCGGGTCTAGCGCCGCGGCGTCTATGATAAAAATTGACGATATCGTTACCCGAAACCGGGATTTTTTCGTATCACTATCGGTTTTACTTGAACTCTAATTATTGGCCTAATTAGTTATAAATAAATAAGTTAGGCGCATCTTATAACATATAAATTTTCGTAAGTTCCACTTCCGTACGCGCGTTGTTCAACTTTAACGACTCTATTCTGACGCACGATTTTGGAAGACCGATGGTGTTTTTTTAATTTCAAAACCATCGTTAGTAGATACAATTCCTGAACCACTTTTTAACTCGGAATAAAACTTGAAAAAACTTAAAAAAATTTCAAACATAGTTTTTCTGTAAACGGTTCTAAAAATAATGAAAAATAGATAAATAAATGAAAAATTCTTTTTGGAACAAATTTAAACGCTAATTTAGTATCGGAGATCCCAAATTACGGTTCGAGAATAATCTTTGAAAAATTATGTTTTGAAATAATTTCAGACGTGCATGAAAACGATTTTGTCAATTCGGAAGCTTGAATTTGGTTAACTGTCACAAAAAATTAATTGTTTTTTTATTTTAATCTGTTTCAATCGAGTTAACACACGCTTAACCCCTCACACCCTTTGACATATCTGAAGGCAAAAAAATTTCGGGGGCCAAAACGGCGCAGAAATAACATCGTCACAGACTACAATCAAATGCGTCGTAGAGTTTGCAATTTCATTACCAAAAATATTGTTGAAAATTTTATACGATTAGCCGTTCGAAAGATATTTTTTCCTACTTTTTTAGGATTTTCGCCAAAATTTCTTAAAAATTAATTGTGTGAAAACGATACATAAAATCGAATTCTGAGGAAGCCAATTTTTAGAAAAGTATTTCAGGATTCAGGATGATAAAGTTTATTTTTTTGCAGTCTTTATACGAAGAATAATTTTTTCACAAGTGATTTTTATAAAACTCAAATAATAAAAAAAAATTTTTTCGAAAAAAATTGAACGACAACAACTCAAATGAAGCCGACAAAGACAATTCGATCAAGTGTAGAACATAAGGTGGTACTGATTTGAGTTATCAGCTGATAAGCATATTTTTCACATTTTGCTGCATATATTTTTGACGCGCGGCGATATGAATCATTGTTTTTTTTTGTAGGGTTTTTTGAGATATAATTATTTATTATAGATTCATTTAAAAAAATGTATTATTAAGAGCCGTTCGTCACTCTAAAAAAATGCGTAACTATTTCAGCTAATTTAGCAATCTGCTCGACACAAAATAATTCTTTTTGTAAATTTATTCCTTATTTCTCTCACTTTATGCATAATGGAATAACCGAAACGTAATAAATACATTTTTAAATGAACCTATAATAAATAATTGATTTGTAAGCAATCCAAGATATCATATTAAAATCTGAGACAAGTTTATATAGCTAGAGCTTCACTTGTCATTGTAACTTTTATGTCATTGTAAAAATGTATGGTTTTCCAAGAAATACAAGGTGAGTGAACTTTTTTTCTCTGGCAGTTATCGAGTTCACAGACTTCGAATTTGTCTAATTGTATGTGTTATTCACTTAATTCTCATTTTTGATCTCATTAGTAAAAAATAAGTTAATTGATATCTCTTCCAGTTTTCCCGTGATAAGCCCTCAAATTGTTGCCTTCAGAAAGGCTTTGGGTGAGGCGAAGTTCTCGTTTCTGGATGTGAGGAGGTTAAATGCACTTTGGCATTCTAATAAGAACATCAGCCCTTATTTAAGTAAATATGCTACATTCGCATGCTCTTATTAATAGATTGCCCTGTTGATTTTTAATGGTGGTCAGAAATACAAAAATAACTTAGGCAGTTTGTTTAATGCGGCGCCACTACTTCCATGCGGCTTACGAGAAAATCATAAGAGATATCGAGAAACGGTTTCTTGGTTCAACCAGGCTCCAAAAGGGATGCATCCCGGCAATTTCCATCCCCATCCCTATCCCGTTTTTTCTTATCCCGTTTTACCTATCCCGGATGGATGGAGGGATAGATTATCCCCTTTTTATCCCGTTCCGGGATAGGCTATCCCTTTCATCCGTTTCTGTAAATACGAAATAAAATTAAGATACAGAATAAAATCGTAGATATTTACGATTCGTAGATAATGAGATAATATTGTGATACTAGCTAATTTGTCAAAACTTGTTGACATTTTCAATGACTCAGACCTCGGTGTGACCGGAAGTAGAGTTAAAATTGTATTTAAGGGGGTAGCGGTCGCACTCTTTATAGGGTACTTTGGGTGTAAAAATAGCACTAATTGCTAGGAACACTCAGAAAGCATTAACTTATTAAAAAAAAAAAAGTGTGAAATTTTCATTTTCTTTAGAATTTTCTGATATTTTTTTGGAAAGCATTGAAACCCACTTTTCGACCAGACTCAGCTTTAATTTGGTGGTCTTCGACTAAATCCGACGACTTTCATTTTTCGAGTTTTCACTTCCGGTTTAACTAAAATGCGATTTCTAGAATTCAACAAAACATTTTATAATTCTGCACCATCATAATAACAAAAACAATTTTTCCATCTGTTCCAAATTATACTGCATTCGAAATGTAACCTAGGAGGAGATAGATCTTGAATAGTGAAAATCTTGAAATTAGGCGGGTTTTCGCAGTTCAAGAAAAAACTAGTTGGACATTTAAAAAATCCCACATCATATTACATCCATAAGTGTTTCGTGGTTCATACCAAGTTTGAGTGAAATCGTGTGCGAGCTCTAGGAGAGATTAGACTTTGAAATTTTGATTAGGTGTTCTAGAATTCGCTGCATGGTGGTCACCAGGGTCGGTCAAAATTATTATGATAATTTTTTTGTAGATTAGGATAGATCTACCAAATGGCTATCTCAAAGTTCGAAGCAAGTTTAGATTCTGGTAAGTGGAGTACAAAAGTACATTTTGCGACCGCTACCCTTAAGGGGTTGTATAGGCAGTCTATATCTATTGAATCTGTAGTGCTGTCAACTTAATTTCACGATTTCTGATCTCAACGTGGCCTGTTTAGTTATATGAATTTAAAAATTGTGAAAAATCAAAATTTTCCCTTAAAATTTCGAAATTTTTCTAAATGTCTAAAATGAGAAAAATGTTTTTTGCTCTTGCGCGAGAAGGTAAATAATTGGCCATAGTTTATAATCCGGTTTCCAGAAACATGATAGTTGCGAATCTTTTGATACTACTGAAAATTGATACGATGACCTTGAGCTCAAAAAAATAATTTACAAACTGTGTCCTGGAAGTTAAGGCCCGAAAAATTTCAACGTCGGCGATATCATTTTGTTTCTAAACTGCCTCTAAAATGTTCTGTATGCATTAAAATGAATTCATAAATACAACGAAAAAAATACGACTTTAGTGGCAAAAATGGCCAAAAACGACCACTTTTCGTTATTTTTGAAGCACTTTAAGGGTGAAAATGGGAAAAACGACGATACATTTTTTTTGTTATAAAAATATACATAATCTGTAAGAAAATCAAATTGTTTTGAAATAAGGCGAAAAAAAATACGACTTTCAAAAAAAAATTTTTTGCTCGCGTCGCAATTTACCGGTTGTCGAACATGCTATGAAAAAATTGAAGTAAAATGTGTTCCAGAGATTACGAACTACTTATTCTGAGATTTTATAAGATTGTTATGAAGGAATAAAAGTTATGAGCCTTCGAAAAAGCTTTCAGCCTATACAACCCCCTTAAGGTTCCCAACGCATTTTAACTATGAGAAAAAATAAATTTTATCAGCAATATTATTATTTAATTTTTATACAATAAATTACTTTTGGAATTGCCTATCTAATGACATATGTTTTATTTTCCAGAGATAATTAGAACCCACTAAATTGGGTATTTGGTTTGACCGCCTTTTATATTTGTAGCGAGAGTGCGGAAACAAAAGGTGGCGGTGAAATGACTCGGTTATTTGATTGTACAGATCAGATAAATTGTTTATTTACAAATTAGTCAGAATTGTTTCCTACTTAATTATTTGTTCACAAGAACAATTATACCTTTTGTTAAAGTACATGATTCATCTATTTTAACCTAATTTTCACGAAAATTTTTCCTCAATTTGAACTTGATCTCATCTAGAAATAAAACGAGTAATGATATCAAAAATCGGACTAAATTAAAATTATGCGTGAATGTTAATTAGACTTGGTGAAACCGAAAAATTAAACTTTATGATTAGTTATCTCAAACGAACTTCTAGCGTAAACCTGTAAAAATATCGAATTTTTCCAAGATTTCTAGAGTTTCAAAAGTTTTTTTCCGGATCTGACTAAATTAAAAATATGATCATAAGTGTTTGGAATATTGTCTGTAACTAACAATATTTTTTTATGTTTGAGTTAGCTCAAACGAACTTGTCGCAAATCTGAAATTTTCGTTGTTTCAATCATGTTTTTGCGTAGGTTAAAATATTCAAGGCGCCTCAAAATTAAAAAAAATCAACAGAGGAGATTTCGTTTTATCAGTGGTCAAAACATCAAGTTTATAACTTTAGCCGTTTCCCCGTGGTACCAAGTTGAAAAACCCTAAAACTCCGTTGGGAACCTACTTAAGTCTTTATATAATATCAGGAGGTATATCCATATATATATTTGAGGGTAAATTAATGTCAAAAAAATTTGGCGGTATTTTCGATGACTAATCATTTCCGGTTTTACCGAAAGTAAAGTAAAAGTTGTGTTTAATTAATTATATAATAGTAGGGGGTATATTTGAGAATGATATTTTGTCAAGAAAAATTGGCGGTATTGTCGATGACTCATCACTTCCGGTTTGACCGGAAGTCAAGTAAAAATTGTATTTTTTCAATTATTTAATAACAGGAGATATATTTGAGGGAGAAATATTGTCAAAAAAATTTTTGCGGTATATTCGATGACTCATCACTTCCGGTTTTACCGAAAGTAGAGTAAAAATTTTGTTTATTAACTTATTTATTACTAAGGGGTATATTTAAGGATAAGTTGATGTCAAAAAAGGCGGTATTATCGATGACTCATCACTTCCGGTTTGACCGGAAGCTACGTCAAAATTGTGATTAGTTATTAATACTATACTAGGAGGTAGATTTCATATTATAATGATATCAACAAAATTTTAGGGTATTTTCGATGAATCATCACTTCCGGTTTGACCGGAAGTCGAGTAAAAATTGTAATTAGTTATTCAAATTATACAAGGAGGTGTATTTGAAACTGAAATGATGTCAAAAATAATATGACAGTATTTTCGATAAATCATCACTTCCGGTTTGACCGGAAGTGAAGTAAAATTTGTGTTTATGTATTTAGATAATACAAGGGAGTATTTTTAAAGGTGAAAAAGTTTTTAAAACAATTTGGCGGTGTTTTCGATGACTCATCATTTCCGGTTTTACCGGAAGTAAATTATAAATTTCACTTTTATTAGTAATTTTATTTATGAAAGTGGATTTGAAGAGGAAACAGTTGTTTTCTTGAGCCATTTCGAGCATATTATGCATTGAACAGTTTCAGACATTTTATTTAATAAAATGATATTTTTAATTGATGCATATTTAATAATTATCCTAGATTATATAGATTATTTTTGAACAATGCGCCATCTCTGGTTCAAAATTTATATCGGCATGATACCAATAAATCTTAAAAAAATTCACCAAATAATCGATTTCACCTGCGAAGGTAACCTGGATAAATAGGGGGGGGTGAGATTGAACTCGCAGGTGTCGATAAACGGAAATGATATCAAATTTATTAAGTTTAATTTCAACGAAAAACTTTTTCTTGAAAATTTTGTCAGAAATCGTAAGTTTAGAGGAAAATGATTGCCACCATAAGATTGCTTGGGTCAAGTTTAGTCATAATCGATATCAATGTATCACAAATTAATTCTTATAGGACTCAAAAAATACTGACACCAACCCCCTTAAACAAGATTCAATATGCTAATTTATCTTTAATTTTCGGTCAAACTCTTGAAAACAGAAATTCTCCGTGAAAAATCAATCGTCCTAATTTTTAGTCAATCGAAATGAAAAACATATAATCAGAAAATGCCACTAAAAGTTTGGTACCGGTATCAACTACCAAATTCTTATTAATTTCCAGTCACGGGTATTTTAGTTTCAACCAGTTTTATTCATTATTAATGGTTAAAGTTCAGATTAGCTGCTCGCTAAAGTTTTTTCCGCAACCTCCCTGGGTAGTACGGTAAAATTAAGGTAGTCGGCAAAACGGTTTTCTGAAAGCGACTGCTCTGCTCTAAAATAGTTTTCAAGCTATTTAACTATGATTTGATGCCAAATTCAGACTAAGCTGCACTCCCTTTAAATTTGCCTAAAGGTTTGAGTTGCAAAATAATACGAGATCTGCTCTGAAATTGACTTGAAAGAGTAAAGTACAGTAGACTAGAGCAAACTACCGCGTGAGTTTCAAGTGGCGTCGAGATTCGAGCCAGATAGAAGACCATACTCGCACTGTTATCAAACAAACCTAATCAGGCATGAACTGATGACGCATCAATAAATGAAAAAGCCAATGACGAGCTCGAGAATTGTCAAATGTAATAAATATTACACATTAAAATGCAAAAAATCGCGTCAAAATAAAATTTCAAAATGCATGCTGTTTAAAATTAAATTTCATGAAAAATAAGCTATGAAATTTTCATGCACAAATTTTAAAACTCTAAAATAAGCCGTAAGAGCGCAATTTGATTTAGACCCCCTAAAATGCCAAAAAATTGCCTCAAAATAAAATTTAAAAATTCATG
>SCLH01063437.1:0-18557 GCA_004367855.1 Oikopleura vanhoeffeni
GTTTTGAGCATTGTAGCGTTAATTTCCTTTCTTGCAGACGGCGACAAAAACATTTCTTGGTAAAACTTCAATTATGCATTATTATGAGGTCAGATTCACTGTTTGTGATTCAAAATTGTCTACAGACCATTGTCAAATTGATATATTTTACGCAGAGCTGACACGACTCTGTCAAGTTCTTAATTAAAGATATTATGACCTGATAAAAGTCCGTGAAGTGCATATTCTGAAAGCTAAGCATGTTTCAAAATTTCAATTTTGTCAAATCTTTATTTATTGAACTTAATCGAGCCCATGGAAAAATTGAAAACATAATTTGGTGGCAGATTATCTGCCGCAGATAATAAACCAACCCGGATACTTTAAAAATCATAATCAACCAAACATGACATTTAAACCATTATAATATTATAAACTTAAATTTGAAGAGTAGAGAAAATATCGCTGAAAATTTTCACCTAAAAAAATCCGGCGATATTAGGCACTATTGGAACTACAGGCGATATTGGCACTTTCGGTCATATGGGCACTTTTGGCGATATTGGCATTTTTGGAAAAATGTAGACAAAAAAAAGTTGTGGGTCAAAAGTAAATTACCAAAATGCGCTAAATTCAGTTTTCCGCAAAATGAAAATGAACACAAATTCAAAAATTTAGAATTGCGTTGGATTGTCGACGATATCGGGAATCTAGGCGATATGCGCACTTGAAGGATTTGGGACAAAAGTCGTAAACTTGCGGAGTTTTTTCTGGAGATAAAGGGCCAGGATATCAATCAAGGGGCCTCCTGTGGATTTTTTGCCTTTATGGTGTTGATAAACGCCCTATCGGCAAATAATCTCAAATAGGCCTTGGAGTAAATATAACTTTACCGGAAGTGTTATTCAGTGGATAGTTATTGCTTCATTCTCAAGACTAGGTACCGCTCTCGATGACAAATATCCAAAATGATGAGATTGAAAAACTAAATCGTAAATTTAAATTTTACAGGCGACAACAGAACCATTTTTCGGTTAAACTTTAATCATGCTGCATGATTAGGGAGCGCACCGGTAAAACTAACGAGAGAACTACAGTAGTTGATACAAATTCTTTGACCTCACGGGGGTTGTTGACTCTGAAAATGACGATTCCGGGCACAAAAAAAATCATGCGTGTAACACCGAGAGTTGAGGCGTGAAAACTAGCTTTCCTTAAATACCATCGTGTAGTATCGGTTTAGTATTATCAAAAAAACACCTCGTGTTGTGAATTATACCGAGTGATCATGAAGATCAGGCTTGTAAAGGGATTCATCCTCAACCGGATTTTTTATCCCCATCCTCATTTTTTCCAATTTTTTGCTCAAACCTTCGCAAAAGAGGATGGAAAACCCACGCAAAACTAATTTTTTTTACAAGCCTGATGAATATCGTGTAAAGCCCATTATCAAATAAATACAATTTTCTGAGGTCTGACACAATAATTCTTTTTTTTTGAGATTTTTGAAAAAGTTTAAATTTCAGAATCTTAACTTAAGATGAAATATTTATTTGTCAATATTTCGTATCAAAGATCGATGTTTAGGACACAAAAAAATTGCAAGATTAACAGAAATATATAAGTTTTTACAACTAACCTGAATTATAGGATAAATATACTAATTAGCATGAAATTTAGAACAGGGGTTTTTGAGATTCTAAAAATTTTAATCTTTTTTTAGAAATAAGGCACCAAAAAATTTCACAGTTTCAAAAACTTATATATTTTTTTGAAAAGTGGTATAAAAACCGAAACGTTAGTGATGAATGAATATTTCAATATAATATATTTTTGTTCATCTTGTTATTTTTTTATGGTCCTGAAGATCGATCCTTCATCCGAAATATTCATAAATAAAAATTTCATCTGAAATTTAATTATTTGACACAATGTCGGTCAGGTCACCTGACTCAGTTGGTTTAATGAAATTTTATAACTCGATCACAGTCCATGAAGTGCATCATGTGCAAACTGAGCATTTTTGAGAATAGCAACTCTGCAAAATCGAGAACTCTTGATTTATTAAACTAGATCGAACCCATGGAAATTATTGTTATCAAATTTGTTGAAATATAATTGAACGAACTCGTATGGCCTTCAGAATATTCATCAACTACACGTACAGCTTGAATGGAACAGCTTCAAATAATTAAAGAATAAAATCGAAATGAGATGCCGAAACATAAAGAGTTATCCGAAACATGGTTCATAATAAAATGTAAACATGCAGGCCCATATCCTTTTCGGAACGGAACCCCATCTCAAAAACGCTTACTATCTCTATAGCGCGTGTTCGAATCCCACTAATGTTGTCTCAGTGATTATATTGGATATGATTATAGGCAAGGGCCTCGATAATGAAACCGCTAAATTTTATCGGTGTGTAATCACTCGAGCAATCACTTAGACAACATCAGTGGGATTCGAACACGCGCTGTAAAGATTGCTAGCGTTTTTGAGATGGAGTTCCGTTCCGAAAAGGATATGTTGACAGAAATAAGGCTTTTGCTAACGATTAAAGAAAAATTAGAAGGCGTACAAAATAGCGTCGTGGTTTTACCTGTTTTCAATAATTTTATACCAAATGTGTTTTAGCTTTTGGGGTGTTCCCCGCGGAGATTCACGCTAAACCAATCAGAGCGCGACTCGGTTAGTTTATTTAAGAGGCGTTTTAATTTCCCCGGGGAAAACCCCAAAAGCTAAAGCAGATTCGGTAGAAAAATTTTATAATAGTTCCAAATGAGGAGATTAACCTAATTCATAGAATGAATTTAATGTGATAAAACCAAAATTCGAAAGACATTATTCAAGAAAATCAATTTTGAAAATACCGTCAGTCGGGAGTCCCGACTCGGGACTCATGCCGCAGTCAAAATAATTTGTAATGAAAACGTCAAATAGCTTGGACGTTTCGGAGATATCCGAACTGGTTAAATTTTCGACAAAAATCTTGAAATTTATTCCGGTTTTTGGCGATATTGGGCAGGCCTTCAAAAAAGATGGCTTTTCTAGAAGCTTGATGTTATTTTTGTCTGTATAAAACTATTACAATATTATAAAATAAAATACAGTCATACACCCCTAACTGGAACACCCCTAACAGGAACACTTCCCTTAACTGGGACGCTTTTTGAGGGTCGGTCTATGTTTCTCTGACTGGACCAATAAAAATGTGCTTTTTGAACTGATTCATATTATGTACAGCATATATTTTTAACCCATGTACTCAGATCTCCAAAAAAGTGAAAAATTAAATTTTCGAAAAATCATGATCATCTCAGGACACGTTAACGCAAATATAATAAACTCATTTCAAAGCTCTCACAATTGTGTATCAGACCAATTATGAAAAATATAATTTTTCTCATTTCAAGGTCAATTTTTTCATCAGAAGGCATTGAAAAATATTTTTTTTGGCGTGAAATCATAATTTGAAGAAAAACTTGGCGGATATTAGTTTTACAAATCAATATAAAAAAATCCGCCTTACTATTGGCTACCAAAGGAATTCTACCGCAACAATCTGCGGTATCTATGAAACCGGCGGGAGGTGACTGATTAGCGCCAAGTAAGGCAAATAGCGTCGCATGACTTTTTGATTGGATGGTTAAAATCTTCTAATTTTTTAACACATAAAATAATGAAAATTTCATACTGGTGAAAGCCTTTTAAATTATGTTTTGGGCAAATTTTCATGTGAAAACTTCATGTCAATTTTTTGAGATTGAAAAGGGTGCCTCGACAAAGATGCTATATTTCAAAAAGTAAAAAGAGGCAAAGAGAAGACCTAAGCGACCAAAAACAAAGAGCATAGTGAAAACCCAAGTGATGCAAATAACACGTTAATTGGATGATACAGCTATAAAAAATGATTTTTAAAATTCGAAGTGGTAATACATTACCAAAATGAGAATGTGGGTTAAAAGCTCCAAAAAAGCGGAATCCCAGATTTTTTTGGTTTTTCAAAAATTGGTCCAAATTAGTATGGCGTTTGTTAACATATTAAGACGTTCAGGCATTTGTGACATATTATCACATTTTTGAATTCTAGATATGGCACTAGATTTATAACGCCAAACATTATAAAAATATCATTGATAACTCATATAATCATATAAAATAAGTGGTAAAAAAATACCAAAATATTCTTGGCTACATTTCAAAGAGAAAGAGCAAATAAAACAGTTCATGAGAGAAAATCCGAGAACATCCTTCTAAATTTGCCAGAAAGTGTTCGAAGAAAAATTTCAGAAAAAAATTGGCCTGGGTTCGATTCACCGAGTGATCAAAAATGAAAAAGTTGGAATTAATTTGAATACTGGGAGTCCCAGTCTGGTACTCGAAAGACAGCGATCGACTCAACTCTTGCCTCATTCTGAAAAAAAATATTTCACATCAATTCGCTATCTAAACAGATTTCAGAAGCTGAAGAATCCGACAAATTTCTAAGTACAGCCAATGATGCCTATTAAAAACTCCGAGGAAATGTTTGTGTAAAAGGAAATTCACAATTTTGACGCAATAAACAGTGGTTTTAGCGGTTTAGAAATTCGTAACACGAAAAAAACAAAGCAAACTTCTATAACAAGTTTTTTTCAAAAAATGGGAAAAACTGCCTGCTGTATTTTACTTGTGTAAAATTAATTATGTTATACACAAAACGTTCATCATTTACCGTCGAATTTGACCACGAAATAGAGCAATTTTAATATGCAATGAAGCTTTTTGAGCAAAATTATAGGGGTCTCCCATAACTAGAACGCTTTTTTTAGGTCGGTAATTGTTTCAGTTAGAGGTGTTTGACTGTACTACAGGTTGAATTTTGATTTATATAGGGTTTTGAGCGGACAAAAAAAGTGTGATTGTCTTCTTCGGTCTTGTTTATTAAAACACAGACCCAGTCCAGTCAAAGGCAAAACTACTAAAAATAAGCTATAAATAAAATACAAGTAAAGTTAATAATTTATCATGGTGTTGAAGTGTTGCATCATTTCTTTGAAAGAAAATCATCACTCGAAAAAGCAATAATATTTGATGCTGAAATTAACAAAAAATTAAAGTGTAATTTTTAGTGTTTGTAGGCCGAAATAAGTCTTTGTAACTTCCTTTGCAAAGTAAAACTACTTTGTTGATTGTTTGTAATTCTTTATTTGTAATGTTTGATAATATTTCAGAAATAGGGTTTTCTTATATACAGTTTTTAAAGAAGTGGTCACAAGAGGACCAGAGAGTAGTTTTGGCGATAATATTGTGGCCGGAATTTGACCGTAGAACTTGGTGTTCTAACTTTAAGGCATAAGTGTGGCCATAAAAACGTCTTTTGTGGATTTCAGGACGTTTCAATAATAAGTCATAATTATTGACCGTTTTTGACACTTTTGTAAACCACAATTTAGGTTTATGATTTTAAAATCTCTAAAGAGTTCATTTCAATCTAAAAAATGTATCGTAAATACATACATACCATTTTTAAAGTAATAGAGTTTTTTGAAATCTTACACGATTATGTCAGGTTCTCAATTATCAATATTAATGCTCGATGACAGTCCCCCCAAATTGCATTATGCATTTAGTGAAAGCTAATTATTTTTAAGAACATCAATTCTCAATCAAGAACTCTCAATTTGGTAAACTTGATCGAACCCATGCAAAAGTTATAATTGAATTTGGTGGAAGATAATTGAACGAACTCGTAAAGCCCACAAAATTATTATCAATAGAACACATGGAATTCAAAATCGCTCTTTCCAGAACAGAGATAAGTATATATGAATTATATAATAGTAAACGCAAATTAAACGTATATNNNTGATGACTCACCAATTGAAAATCGTTACTTTAGTACGTTGGCGGTTTTTGTATTTTTCCAAAATTTTGGTCAAAATTATGTTTTAAGAAATGGTTTGGAAATCTTTTCCAGAGGACTTGCTATTTTTCTTGATTAAGATTGTGTTCCTGCATTTAAAACCTTATTATAAACTAATTCTTTATCAATAACGCCTATTTTATGCTTCCACAAAATTTTCACATTTTTGACCCAAAATTGTTATATTTTTCATCAAATTGTTTCTTTATTCACCAAATTAGCCCACGATTTTTTGTGCTTAAATTTTTTCAGCAGTTTCCGAAGTACAGTACTTGTATACCAAGTTTGGATATGTTTTAAAGTGCATTTCTATCTAATTTTCAAGATAAAGATGGCGAAATACAGAAAAATTCCCGTTAACAGCTCAATTAAGTATTTGATTTATTCCTATGAAGTAAAAATAATATTTGACCAAATAAATAGTTTGAAGTTTTTTTAAGAACAATTAAAATTTAATTAAAAATTCAGAATAAAATTAATCTTATCTTTTACTTTATACAAAATGTTTTATATAAATTGACCGTTTTGGCCTCCTACACAACACATGGTAATGGCGAGATAAGTTTGTGAGGATGGTTCTGATCGAAGGTGAGTTTGAAAGAAGTAGATGAAAGGCGAAATATTTAGAAAATGAGTCGCGTGGATTAGTCGCAGTCTCCTTCTTACTTCTATCAATACAATCACTTGCGAAAACTAACCAACTGTCCAAAATTCTTATTTTTCTATACTCTAACAAAAAAATACGCCAACATTCGATCACAAAGGCCACAAACGTTCTAATTATTCAAAATTATTAGTTTGGGGAGGCAAAGCCGTGGAGGAAGCGAGTATTGTGTCCCAATTGAAGTATCTCATTGGTCAATTTCTTATTGGCTAATAACTTATTGCTTCATGCTTCTCTTCAGAAATAATTCAATTATATTATGTGATTCAACCATGTTTTTCTAAGGTTACTCGGAATGAAACTGATAATGATATTGGTTTGCACGTGACGTTTAAACTTCTTGGTATTAATAATTGAACTTAAGCATGATAAAATATTGGGGGGGATAACATGTTGAGACCAAGCTTGTAAATATTAGTCAATTTCGTTTTCGTTTCATGCGTAGGTTTAAACAAAACAGGGGGGAACGTTCTTATTTTATCTGTTCTCACAATAAAAGTTAAACATTTCGATGAACTTTTCGAAATGCCCAAAAAAAAATTTTCGCCGATTTTTCCAAAAAAATAATGAGTTGCTTTAGTAGGCGAACAAATCTCTTCCTACCCTGGTGTCACATTTCATTTATAATACTTTCAATTAAAACATGGGAAAAGCGTAATATAAGGAAAAAAAGGCCAGAAACTCTGTATTTATTGGGTAAAGTTAAACAATAAAGTTAAAAACAATTTTGAATGAATTGATTTCTGACTCGTATAACCTCCAGAATCATTATCACTTCCTCCAGGAAAATTGAACTCTTCTATCAAACTACAGTAGAGTTATACATATACGGAAGTTAGATCGGAATATGATATCGGAAACCAATATAATCTGAATACATTTGTAAGTTATATGAATTTCAAATATGGAAAAGTCAGAGAATTTTAGCTACATATCCCCTATTCATACTTTTGTTAATATCCCGGCCACTACTTTAAAAACACACTACGTTTCCTAATCAGGGCCGGGATATAACAAGAGTGGAAAGGGGATATTTAGCTAGAGTTTTGAAATAATTCTGCTTTTGAAAACAACTTATCTGATTAGTTATTTTGATAAGTTATTTGATAGCTCATACTGATGACAACCATTAAAGAGAAATAATATTCAAAAGAAGGTCTGAATCAAAACATTGTTTCAGTTTTGTGTTAAAAAAACTGATAATTAAACGATTTTCAGTAATCTAAGTAATTTTTTAAAATGGTCCGATTTATTTAATATTCAGTTGATAGTTGTGCTTAGTTTGAGAATGCATCGAATGAGTCGTATCAAAAGCCGTATTATATAAATAATTTAAAATTGATTTCATTTACGACGTTTTCAGATTTATTCTATTCTCAAGTAATAATTGTACAGATAAAAACTGAATACAAAGACTTTTAGAAATCTAGAGATTTTGTTCAGACGATGTCAAATAATGAGTTTTGGGCTAAAGTTATTTTAAAATAGGTAGCCCACGTCAAAAAATAGCAAAGCATTTGAATCTTTTTGACAGTTCGAGTTGGCCGAGGGTTCTATGAGTAGGCTTATGTATTGATCTGTCAAATAATTTTGAATTTTTCTTGAGAATGTGAAAATGACTCCTAAAGTTGTCTTTTTAGTGTCCAAACTTGTCGGGGCTTTAGTTGGCTAGATTTGGCGTCTCTAAGAATTTTCTTATTTTTTTCATGTAATGAGAACAGGAGTTTATATGATCATTGATATGGTTATCGCTATCTTTGAAGAACGAAAATGTACCTTAATTCTATGATCTAAGGTCTCTGCATCTACCTACGTAGTCAGATTTGAAAGGACAGATAAAATGATATTGGTATTTGCAGTTTCTATTTTGCTCTCTTCCGGGCCCTTTGCATTTTTTAAATAATTTAACCTGAATTTCTAGCTTTAATGTTCAAGAAGGTTCTGTAATGAATATTTTTAACGTTTCACTTTTAATTTCTTCACCACTTTAAACTCACGTGGGACAATATCCTTTTTAACAAAAGTAAATCTTGAAAATGATAGTGATCTTTATAATGCGTGTTCGAATCCAACTATAGCTGTTTCAATGATTGTTTTTCGTAAAAGACAAAGTTGCTTGATATTGGGAGTGCAAAAGTTGATAAATGCGCAACTTCAGCCAATCAACCCCTCAGCCGATAAATCACGATCATTTCAAAGATTTACTTTGGTTGGAAAAAGGATATACCGTTAATTTTATACGATTTCAACAACACCGAAACTTTTTCTCAGCAACGATTAACCGTTCGAGACACCAATTTATCGATATTTATATAATAAAGGGTTTGTGATATGCTTAATAAGCATTGCTTATAAACTAACAAGTCAAAACAAATAACACTGAATTTACCTTTATACGAAAACCTTAGCTCGGCCAAAATCGTTCGGATAAGCGTAAATGGCTTTATAGCCGTTTATAACCGTTTCCATCTTGATCAAAAATCGGACGGATAAGGGTGCGTTTCAATAAGGGTACAGTCAGTGTAGTAAAATAACTTTAATCCTTTAAAATGACGTCAAAGTAATTTGTGATAAAAATATTAAATAGCTCACACAATTTCGGCGATATGAGCACTGGCAGAAAAATACCTCAAAATCGTTAAATAGCGTAGGTTTTCACCGCGATATTGAGAAATTCGGCGATGTGGCCCCCTGCAGGGCCCTGTAGTGGACACATTCTTATAAATATCTTTTTTCTTATCAATAAATTTTCATTTATAATCAAATTGATCATTTCGTATACTTTTGATACCATGAAGCAGATAATTAGATTTAAATTTCAACTTTGAATCATATTAACCAGTAATTTAAAACGGGATTGAAATTTTCACTTAGGTCGGGACCGGGACGGGATTCAAGTTGAAAATTTGGTCGGGACCGGGTCGGGATTTGATCGGGGTTTACATGATAAAAAGTTTCACGATATCTTTTATGGCTTCCAAGTTATTTTGCTGACAAGGGTGGTTTCCTTTAAAAAGGGTGGGTATTTGAAAAATAAATATATACGATAAAGGTGTTAATCGTTTTCACCTGTTTGTAACCTTATAGGCGTAAAAATCACGCGAAAATTTGAAATGATTCGTATAGTACTTCTCAGAAACTTCACTTAAAAATTATTAAAAAAGCGCCCAATTATCGTCACGCACATCCTTATTAAGCTTAAACTTAAAGATTATTTAATGATCCAGGCAGCAATCAGCAGTAATTGTGAGACAAACGAAAGTTTGAGTTTTGTAAAAGATTGGTCAGATGTTCCACGTAAAGTCCATATGGCCCATATGATATGGGCCTGTTGTTTCAATACAGGAAATTTGTGATAAATAACAGAACTTATAATTTTATTTAAAAAAACGGGAATATTCGGGATCCCGAGTCGGGATCGGGATATCCTGACCTCGGGTCGGCACGGGATCGCGATTTAAAAACATTATAACATTCGGGATCGGGATTGAAACAGAAATATACGACTCGGGACCGGGCGGAATCAGGATTGAAATCTCATTCCGTTTTAGAACACTGACATTAACTATCACGTGTGTTCAATGATTTTTTACTTCGAAATAACGATTTCTTTCAAATTTCGGTCGCTGCTAAAAATAAGTTCTCGGTGAAATACATTAACGAGTTTATATCGAAGATCCTGCCTAGTGTAATTTTTATATCAATAACAACATAAAAACATAGACGATTGACATAAAAATTACACCAGGCAGGTTCTTCGATATAGATGCGTATAATTAGTTTTTATTCAAGTGAAATATTTAAGTTCACGATTTTCTGGAATTTTTCCCGATTTATTTGGATGTTAAATATCGTATATTATATCTTTTATGATAAACCCAAACCGTACATTTCGGTTCACGAAATTTTCCATATCAGACAGTTCAATTCAAGTTTAGTTTTCCCCATTATTAAATTATATAATTTTATGTGATCATCTATGAATCATAGACTATGCAACAAAGGATGTTTAAACAGTTTGCATATCGGTTTTTGAAATCGACGCATAACCTTTTCCCAACCTAACTCCATCTTAAACATGCTTACTATCCCTATAGCGCGTGTTCGAATCCCTTTAATGGTGTATAAGTGATTGTCTTAGTGATTGCTTGAGTGATTACACACCGATTACAATTTGCGGTCCCAATATCAAGCACCCTTGCCTAAAATTATACTCAAGACAAACACTCAGACGACATTAGTGGGATTCGAACTCCGGAAATCCGAACTTCGCGATTCGAACTCGCGCTATAGAGATAGAAACCATTTTTAAGATGGACAGACGTTGAGAAAAGGATACGATTGATAGCTCAAAATGACCAAGAATGTATACCAGATTCCATTCTCCTTCATTTTTCAAAACTGTTTCAGCTTTTAGAAATTATATCATGAGTTTTTGAATACAAAAAATCGGGAAAAAATGATTCAGACCATTTTTTTTGTTTCATTTTTTCTGAAAATGTGTGTTGATTTCAAGCTTTTTATTGATCCAATCGAATGAGTATCTCTAAAAGCCGTAATGTGAACGGTCAGGACACTCTTATTTCTATTAAGGGCAATTCGAGTTCTGCAACTTTTCTGTGTGTTTAAAATTATATTATATAATGCTGTATCCTTATCATTACGTAAATCTGTTATTGAAATTATATATATGATAAAATTATTATATATGACAACTCATAACCCATATAAAATTTAAAATCGATCACCGAATAATCAATTTTGTTATATAAAAAATTGGAACATCCTGTAGAGTTTATAATTTATAAAATAAAATATCAATGAGGCCGTCATTTAACCTTTGGAGACGCATAGTCATTTTAGCGGCTCAATCCGACTTTAAAGTATCAAAAATTGAAGAAAAAAGTAAGGGAATACTTTTATTATAATTTTTACTAAACTTGTTGCTGCAATCATCAACATATAATTTCTGACATATAAAAAATATTTCACTGAAGGAACTCAAATTTGACTTTCGTGAATTTTTTGTTGAAAATTTCACACAAACTTTCAACTAAGAACCGCTCAAAGTTGAGCCGCGGCATAAAAGGTCGTTTTTAGATGTGAGTTAACAGTGAAAATGTATGGGTGTCATACAAACTTGAAAATTGTATTAGCAGAAGCGTCAATTTTTCATTTTTGATTCTAAAAAATTCACTGAATTGTTCGGTCATTTGAATTTTGACGAATTTCGAAATAGAAATTTTTTCATACTCTGGAAATATTCGATAAAATTGTTATTAACATTCTTGTCAACATAAAATTTTCAGCGGTGTGAATGAATTTATTTTTATTTTCCGTATTTGTATGTTCTTAGGTTCCTTTTCGAGATCATTTGAATTTTGACGTGTTTTTGATGGCAGGGTGAAATGTATTAAAGTGAATGTATTATAGTGAAATGTTTTTTTTGAATTTTTTTAAATAGTGAATGTATTTTTTGGTAGGCGTTGTGAGTGAAATGTATTTTTATAAATGTGCTAATCTTTAGTGAAATGTTTTTTTTAAGTGTTATTACGGGCATTAACTAGTTTGAAAAAAATATATTGTTATATTTTGTACTGATTCACTTAAAGTTAATCTATTTTTTCCAATTTACTTTCCGATTGTAACTAATTTCGATTCATAAGAATAGCGACGCGTCGTCAGATAGAGTCTGCGTACAAATTCTGTCTAAATTCTACAAGTTAATACTCCATGTGTGAATGTGCTACAGGCTGAAGTTCGTGTACTTCCGACGACTATCCAGCTCAAATTGTCATTTTCAACAGGATGAATTTTATTCTGTAAAGTCCCCAAAAAAAAATTCATCTTAAATGTGTTTATGATATACTATTATCCATTATAATACAATTTGAAAATATATAGTTTAATAAACATATCATGCATAACAATTTTTTTGTCAAAACTGAGTTTTGCTTCAAATACATTTCACTCAAGAAAATACATTCGCTAAGAATTTAGCACATTTCACTAAAAATACATTTCACTACTATACGCCTACGCATAAATTGGGTTGTTATTTATACATTTCGCTCACTTTTTTAATAATTGCCACATTTTTCAATCATTGCCTTTTAATAAATTTCACTCCCTGTCCGTTTTTGATACTCTCACTCAGTTGTTCTCATGAAGCGCTTCAATTTTCAAGTCGGACGAAATATCGACTGATCGCAAAAATATATATTTCCTTCATCATATCAGGTTTGTTACAAATCATTCAACTGAAGATTTCATAGTTTTTTAATTTCGCCCACTTATTTTGAAACCGCGAAAAAATACACTTTTGGAAAAAAATTTACGACAATCAAATTAATAACTTTACGCGTCAAATAAATCAAGTTGCGTCTTTAAACAATTTTAAGTATTTTTTCGAAATAATCCGAAATGGTTCTCAAACATGTTGAAGTGTATTACCTTAAAAGTAGGGTGTTAAAAGTAGCTTTGGTGCCTCGGAAAACAATTTCCATGCCTTCAATGTTCAAGCCTACTTTCTAAAAAATGACGTAATTTTGACTTCGTGGATTAAAAAGTTAACTGATGGTATATTCTCAAATGTTAAATCAGAACGATTCAATTGGGTCAGGCTTAATCTGACGAACTGCCAATTCAAAAATCGTTTTTTGTGTAATTAACCTTTATGTTAGCAGCGCCTGAAGAAACGAAGTTCCATCGTTTGTACCCTGAACATAGGTCAAATCAGGTCTGAGCTACTCGACTTAGACAATCTGATTCGTGATAAAAATTATATTGTAGTACAGGGAGGGGAAATATTGCCGAAAGATTTTTGGCGAAAAAAACGGCAATATTGGCACATTCGGCAATATGGGGAACCCCTTTTGTACTGGGGGCCTATTTCAGCTAAAAATGGTGATTTTGCGTAGGTTAAATTCGGCAATATCAGCACTTTCGGCAATATTGCCCCTCCTCCGTGTATACATTAAAAAATGACGTGTAACAATTTCTCAAATAATGCCTACTGGCTTATTTCTGAAACTTTGAATTTGTATGTTCAAAATTGCTATTGGATTTTTGTTTTGGTCAGTTGAAATTCAACAAAAAATGTTTATCCTCAAACCATGATGAAAACACGTCAACCGAACCGACTTGGTTGATTTTTCGAATTTTGATGAATAAATGTCTCGCTCCTAGATTTTGTCTAGTGAGCAAGAACTTATGTTTAATTATTAAAAAAGAAAGTTGATAAGCATAATTGTTAAAACTACCGGTTTATCTTCAATTTGTATTAAAATTTGACGGACAAAGCCTATACAGTTGATATCAAGATGATGCCTCCTTTGAGCTTTTGGCAAAACAACTTCCTATCCGACAGCACACTGACATTTTTTCGCCCGTTTTTGTTTTTCTCCACTCTGTACAAAATTTACTAGTACTTGGTCGCTTTTGTCAATGTTATGTCGAAAATCAAAGATATTTTTTTGACTTATGCAGATTTATAACGAAAAATTTGTTATCTGCTTTCAAAAAACAGATCTTTGTCTTGTCGCAAAATTATTTTCGTTTTTTCTAAAATATTGTTAAGAATGGCAATATTTGTTTCCTTCGGTTAGCTTCGCAGCTAGACTCCAGCCTATTCTGGCTTCTAAAGGTCACAGCATACACTAAGCATTTTCGAAAAGTTTTATATAAGAAAACTTTTTGGTCTTATTGCAGGTAACAAAACTCGCACACTGTAGGAGTTCTTAGACTAATTAAACAAACTCAAATAGCGTAACTGGCTTGCCGACGCCTGTCCAAGAGAATCATTATCAATTCCCAAATATAATGGAAAATATTATCTGTTTGGAAAATAAAATTAACTTTTCTGCCCAAAAATGGGCAAGATTCGAAATTCCAATGGTCTAGCTGGTAATGGTTTTCTAGGCCATTTGAGTTCGTTCTATTACCTTGCAAGATGTTTGATTACCGAATTTTCAATCGATTCAATATCACCTTTTGGTTAGAATGCGTAGCCACTACTCCTTTTAACGTGTGATTTTAACGTTGTGGCTACGCATTCTAACCAAAAGGTGATAAAGGGATATATTGTTCAGTTTACCATAAAAGTCAAACGAACATTATGTTTTGAATATTTCATTTATATCGAATATTGTTTTTAAAAATGTAATATTCTTCAACGACCTCTAGTGACCTGTTATGGTCAAGTCATTCCGAAAAATATCATCATTAAAAACTTTTACATTGCCTTTGTAGCACTTAAAATCGTTGTATTTTATAGGGAGAAGGGAAAAAGTTTCAATTAAAAAATTGTGAACTGATAATTGTCAAACTGAATTGGTTGCAACGTTGTCAGTAAGATATTAGCAGCTTCAAAATTTTGCGGTTCATCTTTTTCGAACTTGAGTGGATTTTGTGGATTCTTTAAAGCGCGTGTTCGAATCCCGCTAATGTTGTCTAATTGATTGCACCTGATCAGACGCATGATGATTGGCTCGCGGTCAATAATATTGTGATAATATTGTTAACAAAATTTCAAATTGGTCGATATCATTTTCTTTTTAAGACATCCGCGTTAGCTGGAACCTGACATATTGTACATTTTTGTTTTTAACAATCGTAGAATAACGCTGAAGTAAATCGGCAATTTTTGATTGTAAAATTCAATGCCTGATTTAAAATAATCGGAGGTAGTTGGATATATTTTAGTGTCAAAAGTATGGAAAATGGATCGCCTTATCATGTTTATTTTAATTAAAAGTATAAATTTTTTCACTGAACATCCGAATAGTTTATAATTATCGCCAATTTTTTATTGATAAGTACTAAAACTCAAACCTATTTAAAACTTTCAAACGATTTTAGGAACAGACAATTTGATTGCTTATCTTATATATTATATGAAGTAAGCGTATTCACCATTAACGGGGGGTGTGGGTGTAGAATGTTGGAATTGTTTGGGAAATAGCTTTTTCCTCCAGCTGGACTGGGAGGGTCGATAACGGGCAGATAAGAATAAATGAGATCAGAACTACTGGAAACTAAAACCTTCTCTATCAACTGGAAGAACTATTTTTGGATTCTGGTGAAGGATGGCTAACCGGTGCCGCACTAAAAACCGGTAAAATATGTTCTCAATACACAAATTTTTTAATTTAATTTAAATATCTTTACGACGTTTCGCTTTATTGCATTATCAAGTTGTTTAAAAATACAGTTAATAAAACTCGCAAAGTCTGAACTTGATCTAAATCTAGAAATCTAAAGGCACAATAAGTTTCAAGTTTAGAACAGTGTCATAGAAAAGGCGAAATATGAAAGTCTAAATTTGGATTTAATTCAAAAACAATTTTATCGTTCAGATAAGCAAAAGCGCTTGTGTTTTTTCTGACAATTAAGATTGGGTTAAAGTGCGTATTAGTAGGCCTCAGAGTCTACACGTCAAAAAACTTAAAGTTCTTGCTATAATGCCTAATTACTACAAAAATCTATTTATTTATAAATTGCATTGGTTTTATATGGTTGATTTTGAGGCTCTCAAATTTTCGTTGATTTTTAATCAATTCTGGATGTGTAATATGTAAATGAATATCATTACATCTTTCCGCCCTATAATGTTCTCTTGATTCGTGATCTAAGGGTCTATGGCACCGGCCTAATGTTAGATTTACATACGCATACAAAATGTAATTTGTATTTGCAGTTTCAATCAAACTCCAGGAGGAGCTTTGGTTGATTTGCTGAACAATTTAGAGATTTTAACTGTTGATAAAGCCAAACTAACATGAAAACTAGGAAGTATCCGTTTCATTTTTTGTATAAGTTTTTTTAATTCTCGGTCAATTTTGCTTTAAATTGAATCAAACAATTATGTTTTGTAAAAGTACGACGTGTTCGAATAGTTTGTGCGCCGTCCGGGTTAATAACAAATCTCTTTCGGTTTTTAGGCGGTATAAATGAATTGAAAAAATCTGTTAATTCTTGGTCAATTTTGCTTGAAATGGAATAAAACATACTATTTATGAACCGTTTGAAGTTTTCGGATATTCTTGTGCGTTGAAAAAGTAATTCACTGTTGGTTTTTAGCGTGAAAAATGGATTCATTTTATAATTTCTATGCACAGGTGGGAGAAAAAAAATAACGCAATGATGCAGTGCGTGGGTTGGTTCTTCTGCGTCCCCTTGTCCAATCAGAGCGGTATATTTTTGCATAATATGTTTTTCCAACGATTCGAGAACAAAGAAACAATTTTTTTCATTTCCCGCTTTATTTACACCCACCACCCCCTTAAATTGACCTAAAAAAGTGTTTGGAGCATCGTTCTGAAACTTCTTTGGGAAAATAAAATATCAAATTTAAAAATAATTATGAAAACATTTTTTGGTTGTCACCTGATGAAAATATAGGGATTTTTCGTATTTTCAGTACTGAATTATTTCATAGCAAATTCCAAATAGGTAATTTTTCTACAAGTTTTAGTATTTGAAAAAATGATTTAAAATAAAAATAATTAATTAATTATTTTATAAGAAATTTTGTAATAAAAATTCGAAATTTATGATTTTAACGCTCTCAAAGTTCTAGAATCAAACTTTGATTTTTGATAAAAAACTAAAAAAATGAGATGGCCGTTTGGTCCGATTTTTTCGTATTATTATCAAGTCAACCGTCTTTTTTTCGAAGTATTGTTTCCACAACTAAAAAACTAAATTTGTCAGAAAATGTTTTGTCGAAATTGTTTGTTAAGGTTGTAGGGTCTTCAAATCTAATATTTGGCTTTTTGAACGCGTATAAATTTTTAATGGCCCATGATAGGAAAAAATTAGTTAGATATCGTGGAAGCTAAGAACCTCGAGCGTTCAGAAACTTTCATGTTACATCGTTTTCTGCCATAACCAACCGGTTAACTAAATTGTAATTTTAGCTTTTACCAAGTTCGTAGAATTTTATTGGATATCATTTTTGAAATCTCCGTGGACGTTTTAAAAACACACCATAAAAATAATTTTTTGTATTGTTCAACAAAAGTATATTTTCTTATTTGAAAATTACCTAGAAAATTTTGATAAAAAATTTTCCGAAGTTTGTTTCAAATTTTCTAGAAGATTATTGACTTGGGTGAACTAAGTTAAACGATTAAATTGATGTTATTTGTTCTGAATCAGAAGATATGGAGACCCTAGTAGGGTTGTCAACCCAGTGTTCTTCCCGATCCCGAAAATTTCTATCCCGATCCCGAAAATTTCTATCCCGATCCCGTTTTAGAACACTGCTACAACCTTCACAAATTCAAGTATTTTTGGTCGAAAATGGGTAGATAAATGAATAAACCGAAAAAGTTGAAAACCGAAATTTTTTTCATCGCAAGTTAAGTTTCCAGATTTGAGTTGAAGTCAACTCACTGGTGATTAAAAGCTGGAGACGTTGATGATTTTTCCTAGCAATATCAAACCTTAACACCCACAACCCCCTTAATATTCCAACTCATCGCGGTACAGGCATTTTTCTATAGGAGGAAATTCATATATTCATAGAGAAAGATAATCTACCGTAGATTCACGGATGATAAATCATACAAGTCTCGCGGATACCTGGTAATTTACGCAAACTTATATAACGTTATAAACTTATGTAACGTTATCATAAAATTATATAATGTTATGATCAAATTAATGACACAAATTTGAAATGACAAATTTGACTGTTTTGAAAGTAAAGTTAGAGTGCACTGTGCACAGCTTGAACTTCGCAGACAAAACGTATATGAAATTTTTTCCGCCTACACGTTTATCTTCAATTAAAAATATGCTTTTTTTTAAAAAGTCGACCTTAAAAATTATCAATGAAAATGGTATAACCTAAACTATTGAGTGTATGAACGATTGGAAGCAAATGGCTAGCGCAAAATTTGAAATTTTGTTTTTGAACATAATAATTTGAATATTTTTTAGGGTAAAATGGCATTTCTAAGTTTAAATTGTCGATTTCTGTAGCACCTCAATCTCTCTAAA